>JBBYHM010354187.1:0-22835 GCA_038381775.1 Adansonia rubrostipa | reverse complement strand
CAAGCATCCCACCAATGATATGTAAAGTTTAACATTTACTAAAATGTTGATCATTGTTTATACCTTAAAGTCAGTGGAAGTAAAGTCATAATTTTAGTCTTATATGTTGGTGATTTTCTCCTTGTAAGAAATGATTCAGCTTTGTTGCATGAGATAAAGGTTTCTTTCTTGAAACTTTAATATGAAGAATTTAGGTGAAACTTCATATATCATAAGCACAAATATTCATAAAGATAGATCTAAAAAGACATTAAGTCCACCTCAAGAAACCTATATGAAGATAGTTTTGAAAAAAAATTAGAATACAAAGCTATTCACCTATAAGGGTATAAATTGTGAAAGAGGAATTTCAATATAAGTTAATATCTCCAAATAATTTAGAAAATGAGCATATGAAAGGCATTAAATATGCATATAGTATTGTAAGCCTTATATATGATCAAGTTTATAAGAAACTTAATATAAGGTGCTTGGCAAATATTAAAGTATTCTTGGCTTTGGACTATAAAAGCTGCTAAAGGAATTATAAAGTAATATTACAGGCAATAAGGTTAGATATTTTATCTCTAGTTCGAGGGTTGTCAACAAGGCCATTAAAGATCTATTATGACAACTCTTATGCAGTTTGCTTTTCTAAGAATGTAAAAGTGGGAGTTGTAACAAGCAATAGATATAAAGTAGCTTGTTGTTGCAGACTCTATAAAGAAGCAAGAAATGAATATCCAAAACATTAGTACAGATTTAATAATAGCCGATCCCATGACTAAAGCATTATCAACAAAACAGTTTAAAATTCATGTGGATCATATGGGGCTAATTAAATGTTGTCAGGATGTATTTTGGCTTCTTTGATTATGTTAATTTCACATTCTTAGAGTTTATGGACATGTTTCAATTTGTGTACATAAAGTTTATATGTCAAGTGGACCTTGAATAATTATAGAAAATAATTCATAAAGTATTATCTCATAAATTATTTTTTTAGGGATGATCTACATTGTAATACATGGAAGGGAATATTCATTTTAGAATACTACCGCTATGATTCGTGCTATATGAAATCTTTAATTGAGTGAGAGTCGAACTAGAGTAACTCATGGCCATGTTAAAGTTTTGGATTTAATTATCACCTATTCGAGTTCTTAATTTATCATATAGGCCAAGTGGGAGAATATTGGACTTTATGTGGCCCACATGATAATAAATAGACCAAGATACTTAAATCAAATTATTAAATTGAAATTATAAAGTAAATCTTAATTCAATTTAACTACTCTAGTGATAAAAGTTAAACTCTACTTCAGTAACTAATTAGAATACAGATTCCTTGATGGTAGGATACAACTCTAATTAGTCTTCAAGTATAGGTCCCCAGTCTAGTCTATATAAATTGTCTGTGCACCATCATAAGGTAATTATTAAGAAAAGGATATAGACTAAAAGGCTTATACTAGGTGTTCATCTTCGTATACTTGGAGCTAAGCTGGGTTTTTAATCAAAAATGACTAAAGGTACGTTTTGTTTAAATTATTACACTTTATGCTTATTAAAGTTAGAATCAGTCAATCACCTTTTCTTTTCTTGTTATCATTCTTGGAAAATCTGGTGTCTATGCATGAGGCACTGGGACGTCTAATGGGTTTGCTTAAACTATGCTAAATCTTTCTTCCTATAATGGCAGTTAGCTTCATGCGCTGTAAGTAGTAAAAAGGTATGGATGATGCTTTTCTATGCTGTCATATGGTCTATTTGATTAAGTAGGTATGATCTCGTCTTCAATTAGAAAACTTTTGATGTCTCTCAAGTTTTTGATATCATTCGGATGCGTCTCGCTTGGTGGTTCAATGCTAAATGGCCACTCACGCCTTTCAAAGAGGTGGACTTTTTCAACATCTCTGCCATCAATGAAACCTAACCATCAATGAAACCCAACCAAAAGAGCTGCCTTGCAAATCAGGTATATGGTCTCTCTGTCCAAGTGACTTCGTGAAAATAAACATGGATGGCTCAGCTTTTGGAAAGGCCAAGTTAGCAGGTATCGGTGGCATTCTATGAGATAAGCGTGGCAAAGTCAGAGGAGTTTTGTTCTAAAGTCAATTGGAAATGCAAATTCTAATTATGCAGAATTTCTAGCCATTCGGGAAGCCTTCCTTTTGTTTTACAGCTTTAAATTTCAAAAAAACTCATCAACTTATCATCGAAAGTGACTCCCCAAATGTCGTAAGTTAAATCAAAGACGACTTTAAAGTTCTTTGGCAGTTGAAAAACTTCTATAATCGCATACAACAGATTTAATCAAAGATTAAACTTACATTCATCCATCACATTTCAAGAGAGCAAAATCCTTTGACAAATCACTTGGCAAAATCAGGGGCTCATAGAAATCAAGATCTCTCTACCTATTTATAATTTTTGAGTAGCTCTCGGAATTAAGTGAAGCTCTAATTTAGTTTTTTTGGCTCAGATTTTTTTATTAATTACTGAGGTTTGAATGCTTTGAATTAGGCTTTTATTTCTATTTTGAAATTATTATCTAACCTCTTTCATAAGGTGTACTATTTCTCTTCTTTATTTTATATAATGGCCTTTCAAACAAAAAATTCATAATAATTTGATTGATTAATAAATGTTATCAATATTTATCAACTTTTATTATTAAATTATGTATATATATCTATAACAATTTTTAAATTAGATTAATATTTTTAATTCTCTATTTATGAATACATATTATCCATTTTTTTTTAATTTTCTTTGGTGATATCATCAAGCAAGTTTAAACAATTCGATTTTTATTGCATAAGTCGGTTCAAATCTACTTAACTGTTAAAATTTGGTTAATTTGATTCGGTTAGGTCGGTTTGATGGTTATATCGGCTTTTTATATAGGTTTATTTGGTTAATTCAATCGGCTATTGATTAATAAAATTATTAACTAAACTGATGGAATTAATCGAACTGTTAATATTTAATATTTAATAATTATATATTTATATATATTGATAGCCTAATTAAATTCATACCCAAATCAAATATACAACTCATTAGCTCAAGACCCAATAAACCAATTTAACCGAATTAACTTCCGATTAATTCAATTTTGATAAAAAAAAGTCATTCGATTCGACTGATTCCTCCAGTTAAATCAATTAATTTAATTTTAAATTTTTTCTGATCGAATCAACCGAATGCATAATTTTACCCAAACGGACAAGCTTTTATCATAAAACAAACAATGGACTTAAATGATGCATGCAACAACGTAAGTACAATGGCAAAATGCGCAAAGATCAAGGAAATAATAATAATAATAATAATAATAATTATTATTATTATTATTATAACGATTGAATTATAAGATATTTGAGCAAAAGCATAAGAAAAAAATGGCAATTCACCTTTTAAGTCTATCCACTACCAGTAGATAGACCTTATTTAGTTACATGACTAATTAAATGAGACAAACATCGCATGAAAAGTAGTCCTAATATGATATAAAATATGATATAATATAAAAATAATTTAAATACATAAATGTATCAAAATTTATATAATACAAATTATTAATCTATCAAAATTTATTTAATGTATCAATGAAAACACCTAAAAATAACATGGAATTTTAATTGTTAAAAATTGGGCGAACTAAAGATTGCACATATATACTCTACCGAATTGACACTACGAGAAGGAAACAAAGCTTGTACACCGTCCGAAATATGCTGATCAAACTCATTTCCAAACTCAAGAACAAGGAGAGCTGAAGAAAGGAGGGGAAAAGATAGGATAAGAGGATTTCAAAATCATAATCTGAATTTATCAAATGACATAAACGCCATTAAAGAAGTGACTAAGATATGTTTGAAATCAAGGGGCGAAACTGGTGTTCTTCAAATTTAAGGTTTCAGTTGGTTGTCAAATTTACTCAAGCTTTCATTAATTTATTTCTTTTTTGCTTTCATTGCCTAAGTTTCTTCATTGTTTTCTAATATATACTTTAATTTTAATATGATCAAATCGATAATGGCGTTTTATGATAATCAAGAAGCAAAAGTCTTTGATCCATTTCTTGACTAAAACTTCAAGATAGCTTATCACTCCATTTTCCCCTTATATTTTACAAAATTGATGAGTTTTTTTTAATTGTTTTGCAGCTTGCATGAGGTGAAGGTTTCGCTGAAAGATTCGCAGGATTAAATGGAGTTAAATGCTGATGCTATTTAATTTTGATAATTCCTTAGCAAAATCAAGGATTGTGGTGCAATTTTCTTAAATCCTTTTGGTGCATTCATATGTTAATATGTGACTCTGTATTTAGCATATATATGATTTTAACAGTCGTTAATTAGAATGTTTGGTCTTTAATGGGGTTCGGTTTCTGGTAGTTTTTAGAATAATGTTACTATCTCTGTGATTAACTCTTTTCGTTATTACATACTTGATATCATTACATAATGTTGATGTTTTAACTTTGATTTATGGTGATGTCTGATGAGGAAATGGAATTAAAAGGTTTCGATTTTTAGCAACAAAGTTGAAAACAAGCTAAATGTGGTCTTAAAGTTGATAATACAAGGCTCAATATTGACAGTTCTATTGGGAATGGTTAGGAAAGAACTTAGAAAATGCAAAAGTGGAAAATGGACACACTTGATAAGAAGTTGGGATGAAGGAAGGAAAAACCAAAGGAAACAAAGCAAATAATTGAGAAAATATAAGTGAGAGTGGAAGATGAATCGGTGGAATTAAAGAGAACCAGTCAAAAAAGATATTAGAGAGTTGATCAATAAAAAGCCTTTTAGCTGGAGCAGAAGATTTGTTCTTTTTGCTTTGGTAATTGGTCTTACTTGTACTGTATTGATCTTGCTATAGTTGATCCAAAATCACACAAATTTGATCCAAAATCAAAACCTTCTGTCACCATTGATTACTCTGAAACCCAAAGTGCTTACCAGTGTTTAGACCCAACAACCAATAAAATCTATGTTTCTAGGCATATTTTATTTGGTAAGTCTAGATTTTCGTTTTCTGAAATTAATCTCAATTAAAATGTCACTATTTATGCTCCTACCATCTGGTCCCTTGCTTTTGATATACCTCTTTGTCAGCCATTATCACTTTCAGAATCTGTAAACATTTTTTGGTGCAACAAATGCGGTTTGTAAGCAAGTGCAGATCATCATATCCTCTTTCCACTCAGGTATGTTCTGTTTCCTCTTTGTCTCTTCCTACTACCTTAAATAATACTTAGCTTGTGTCATACCTTTGTTTAGATACTGCATCTGCTCTGCCAACCCCTCCAAGAACTCACCCCATTATCAGGTCTCAAAACAATATTTTCAAATCCAAAACACTTATACAATGTCACCAAACATCAACTACCATGTATCTTTGAACCTTTTTGTGCTACTCATGCCATTAAAGACTCAAATTGGGAAAATGCAATGTTAGAAGAACTTGATGCCTTGCACAGAAATGGTACGTCGGAATTAGTTGCTCCACCAAAAGATAGGATTGTGGTTGGACGTAAATGAGTTTTCAGATTTAACAAAAAATTTGGATGATACAATTTCTAGATACAAAGCTCGTCTTGTTGCCAAGGAGTTTAATCAACGATCAGGATTTAATTATTTTGTAACATTCAATCCAGTTGTCAAATTTGTGACTATTAGGATTGTTCTCTATAGCTACTTCTAGCAACTGGCTTTTGCATCAACTCAATTTCAACATTGCCTTTTTGCAAGGTCCATTATTTAAGGAAATATATAAGAAACAAGCTCTAGTTCTAACCGACAAATCTCGTCCTAACTATGTTGTAAATATAAAAGAAACAAGCTCTAGTTCTAACCGACAAATCTCGTCCTAACTATGTTGTAAATTAAAGAAAACCATCTATGGCTTGTTTCAAGGCACAGATAGGCTCGTTTCAAGGCACAGATACGCTCGTTCTTACTATCTTATGGTTTTCTAAACTCAATGGTAGGTGCATCATTATTTGTTTATAAGAATAATAACACTATTGCCTGTATGTTAGTTTATGTGGATGAGTTGATATTGACCGGCAAAGATAACTCTTTTCTCTCTGACTTTATTGAAACTTCTTCAAATAAATTTTCTCCCAAGGACTTAGGCTCTCTAAATTATTTCCTTAGAGTTGAAGTTGTTCATCATGACAAAAGTTTGTTCCCATCTCAACATAAAAATAAAAATGGTATATATCATCATTGTTGAGGTGACATTAAAAAAAGGGGATTGGCTTTTAAGAATTAATTCCCACCAATGAGCCCATGTGATTCCATGGTTATATTCTCACCAACATGAACCCAATCATCCCCCCTACATCTGTAAGCCACCCTATTTCTTTTATTTCAACTTTGGCGTAGGTTGGGGGGGGGGGGGGGGATACTGTCCTTCCTTCCCCGAGTTCCATGCCATGATTCTTCTTCTGTGGACAACCTGATCTAGCACGCATGCCAGCATGAAATGGAACAGTTAACCTATTGGTAGTCCACAGTGAAAACCCAAGCCTCACCAGAAAATGAAAAGAAAAAGAAAGCCAGGAATTGATAAGAGAACCATAAAAACAAAGAAATAAATAAGGAAACCCCATTTCTTTTTACTGTCAGGCCTGATGAGAAAATAGGAAAAAGGGAGAGAAAAAAGTAAGATGAAGGAGCTGGTTTGCACTCTTGGAGCATAATTTTAATATGTGACCTTTACACAATGTAATGCTCGCGGTATCACAGAAATTATAACTTTTATATTGTATTTTATTCGTTATGTAACATTCATAATGTTATTAAATTTTTTAAAATATTTCTCGTCGATGCAAATCAGACAATACTTCATAGTAGGCACAGTCTAATAATCCTTGCATTAATAATGGCATCGTCTGTGGGAACCAACAAGCTCATAACCGAAATCTCATTCATAATATAAACGGGTACCACCAAGTTACCATGTAAATATGCCTACTCGATCTACGACTTACACAGTGCTAACTTGCCCATTTAATCTACAACTACATTATGGTAACTTACCCACTTGACTTACAGAAAACTTAGCATGTAAACGGGTAACATCAAGTTACCACATAAATATGTCCACTCGACTTACACAGCATATAAATGGAGAATACTAAGTTACACATAAATATGCTCACTCTACATACACAATGATAATGTACCCACTTGATTTACGACTTATACAGTGGTAACTTGCCCACTCGACTACACGAAACTTGGCATATAAATGGGTAACACCAAGTTACCACGTAAACATGCCCACTCAGCCTACTCAATGGTAACTTGCCCACTCGACCTACATGAAGCTTGGCATATAAACAAGTAACACTAAGTTACCATGTAAACATGCCCACTCGACCTATATAGTGGTAACTTGCTCACTCAACTGACACAAAACATGGCATATAAATAGGTAACACCAAGTTGCCACGTAAACATGCCCACTCAACTTACACAGTCCATACCCTTGCCTCAGGGGCTAGTTTAGGGGTGGACAATAATCCCACATCAATTAGTTAAAGATATAAACATGCCCACTCAACTTACGCAGTCCACAACCTTGCCTCTGGGACTAGTTTTGGAGTGGACAACAATCCTACATCAATTAGCCAAGGATATAGATTATCACTTATAAAGCAAGGGCCAACCTTCCCCCATTGAGGTGCCTTTTCTCAAAGGACAAAACTATAAAGATAGTCTGTGCACTACTCCAAAACAGAAAATACCTTATAGCAGGCATAGTTCGACAATCTTTGAATTAGCACTCTTAAATTCAGTTGCTACAATCGTGACACGTTATGTAAATGTTCGTAAACGTGATTTTGAACTATGCTCTAGAGTCCATGCGACAAAGTTTTAGGATTACCGTGATTTTGAACTATGCTTTAGAGTCAATTCGACAAAGTTTCAGGATTAGAATATGATTTATGAGGATCGGTTTTCTATTTTAAAACTTTATACATTTGTAACCTTTGATTCCATAAAAGTGATTCTTCACTGTGTTTGTAATTTGTAGTTTTTTTTACAGAAGACAAAATTATAGTAAAAACTCAATCTTAATTAATACCAGAAATGATTTTTTTGTTACTATTGATTTAAGGTATTCTTAATTCTCAAAAAAAAATTGGGATAGTAGTCGGTGAACAACGGCTGGTGGCAGTCGGTGAACAACGGCTGGTGACAGTCGGTGAACGACGGCTGGTGACGGTCGGTGGTGGAGCATGCAGTGGATGACCATCGGCACTTGTGTTTTGAAGTGGCCGGATTTAGGTTAGAGAAGATTAAAAGAAAAGGAAAAATGAATAGATGTTGTCGCAGAGAAGAGAAAAATGGAAAAAAAATGAAAAAAAATAATTATTTTATTTTATTTCTAATATTATGTCATTTTAGTGAAATTTCTAAATTTATATTATTAATAAAGTGATTAGCTGAGTTTGATAATGACACCAACTTAGTGAAATGATACAAAAGTCCAGATTAAATTATAATTAATTTATAAAATAAAAGGTGAAAATGTAATTTATTATAAAATTTAAATATTTTTAATTTATTTATTTTTAAAAATATTCACCCATAAAAGATGACTACACACAACTTTAATTTCAAGTAATTTCTTTTTTCTTTCCTCTTATTTATATAGTGGATGTTTCAAAATCTGGTTCTAAAAAAAGGATATGCCATAGTTACTAACGCATTAATCATAACCTATATTTTTACTGAAACATTTATAATTTTAAAAAACTTAAAATTGAATAATCAAAGTAAAAAATTATTTAAAACTAAGTGACTATTATTATAATTTGCCCAACTGTATATCAAACATTGAAGAGGAAAAAAAGTTGTGACTAGTGAGATCAACTTTGGCAATTGGGTTTTATATGTGCACTATCCAATTTTGTTATGTAAATGAAACTTTAATTTGCTGTAATTAGGAAAAATAATAATAAAATTAGTTCATAATTATTATTCTTTTTTTCCTATTTCTCCTATCAATTAACAGCTTGGAGAATAGAATTTGAAAAAACTTCGAACTCTTCTATGGCTTAGAGTTCATTTGGAGTCCGATAATTTAGTCATAAAACAAAATTTTCAATATGATATAGAGTGTCTCTGACCTGAAAACATTCGTATATATGCATTTAACTAGTATAACAATTAAATAACTAATTAGTTGACTTTGGTTAATGAAGTTATTTTGTTGGCACAAGGATTTTCGAGGTTGTGCTGATTATAAGATATTATTTGCTTTGAGCTGATGTGTGGATCGTCTTTGTAGCTTTGTCTTTTTTAAGAAAATGAGCCACATAGGACTCAAATGCAGCACTTATCCCTTAGAAGATAGCATTTGTTGAGCATGGTATCACTAGTTCTAATCCTCAACACCAATGTTGAAGGGTCTAATGATCCCCGATCAACCATGGATCCTATAAGCAAGGGCCATCCCTTCTCCTATGAGACCCTTTTTCTCAAAAAGGCAAAACTCTGAAGGTTTGTAGAAGGAGAAAAATTTCGACCAATCACAAATTGCCATGTGTAAATTGAAATTTCTTTTAATTAAGGAATTATCAATTAAGTTCTGCATCACCATGTGTAATCAATGACATCATAAATAAATATTTATCTTCAATTAAATTAAAATTAATTTAGAGTTTTATCTCTGATTAAATTAAAATTAATTTAAAGATAAATAAAAGAGTTTTATCTCTAATTAAATTCAAATTAGTTTAGAGATAAATAAAAGAGTTTTATCTCTAATTAAATTAAATTAATTAAGAGATAATCCATCATGATAAATTTATTAAAGAAGTTATATTCTTTAAGAATCATTTTCTACTTGGCTCATTGGCACTATAAAAAGGGGTCTCCACAAAGCCATTCAACATAATTTACAAACCTGAAGAGAATAAGCAGATTTGAAGATTCAAATCATCTTAAAGTCTCAAGAATGCAAAGAACATGGCTTTCATTCTTCAAAAACCTACTCTCCGATCCTGTTCCGGCAACAAAAAGAAGTTAAATTTTGTTTGTCAAGATCAAGTCTAGAAGACGCTTGAAGCAGACCTTAGCAATTCAAGATCAAGTCTAGAAGACCCTTGGGTCGAAGTTTTTATTGAAGAAAAGAATCAAAGGATTTCTTTTAAAAAAATCCAAAGATTGCAATTCAAGTTTGATAAATAAATTTAATTTATTTGTCTCCAAATTTTCTTTGTCATATTTTTTGACAAGAAATTTGTGTGTACAAATTTTTGGCACGCCCAGTAGGACGATCTTTGCCTCTCATCACTTTTCTTCAAAATTCAAGTTATTAAGTTGCAATGGCTCCTAAGAAGAATGTCAACAAACTAACTCTCAAACCTACTCGTGCTGATCCTATAGTCTACTCCACTTTATCAACTAACATTGATGTCACTACTCATCCCTATGACACTAAGGCGAAGACTAAATCTTTTTCTGAACTTTATGATCAGACTTCTCTAGTGCTTAACCAAAATCCACTCTTTGAGACTTCTTCAAGTCAAGATCAAAAGAACTTCCTATTGAACAACTTGATTCTGGATGAGTCCAAATCACCAAAAATCATCCAAGCATTAAGATAACTGCTCCAGTGGTGGCTTCAAACATCTTCTTCTCCAAAATCAAACTTTGGAGTAATGAATGTAATAACAACTGGTACCACATCACTTGAAGAGCAAGTTGCAATTCTGGCAAAATCTGTCAAAACTCTCGCAGCAAGTATCAGAGAAAAAGATGAACAGATTACCTTCTTAATGGATAGGATGACTACTTTCACTGGAAAGAAATCAATGGTCTCAGGTGAAAATAGTCAATCAAATCTTCAAAATGATGTTAAGAACTCCAACACTAAAGATGCTATGAAGTCAGAGCAAAAGAGTAATAAAGTGGTCACAACAAGTCAACTCAAAGAGCTTATCAAAGAAGCTATCAAGGATCAAGTTGATAGTGTCACTCAACCTTCATACACATATCAAAGCTATATTTTCCAAGGATTGATTGTTTAAGGATGCTTAAAAATTACCAACCTCTAAAGTTTCAACACTTTGATGGAAAAGAAAATCCACGCCAACATGTTATGCATTTCGTGGAGACTTATAACAATGCTGAAACCTATGGAGATCTTATCGTAAAACAATTTGTTCGATCCTTGAATGGCAATGCTTTTGATTAGTATACAGATCTTGAGCCTGGAACGATTGATAGCTAGGAGCAACTTGAGCAAGAATTTCTTAATCAATTTTACAACACTCGTCACATCATCAGCATGATCGAACTCACTGGCTTATGCCAATAGAAGGATGAACCAGTGATTGATTTCATCCATAGGTGGAGGAATTTAAGCCTTAACTGCAAAGAAAGATTGTCTGAGTCTTCTGCACTTGACATGTATTTATAGGGCATGAATTGGGGCTTATGTTGCATTCTTCAAGGCATTAAACCTAAGACCTTTGAAAAGTTAGCTACTCGTGCTCATGATATGGAGTTAAGTATATCATATTCTGGAAATCAAGAGCCTCCTGTGCAAGAGCCAAAAAAGAGCAAGAAAAAGCAAGACACCCAAAAAAAGGGTAAAACCTTTGCTAATAAAAGAGGAAAAAAAAAAACAATCCATGGCTGTGGATACCAAGCCTCTTAAGCTCCCTCCTAGGTCAAAACAAGCTCAAGAAGCAAAATCTACACCTACCAAAAACAAAGGCAAACCTAAAGTTACCTTAAAGGAAAGGCAAGAAAAGAAGTACCTGTTCTCTGATTCTTATGTTGCTCGTATATTAGAAGAACTTTTGAAGACCAAGCTAATTCAATTGCCAAAGATAAAATGACTTGAAGAAGCTAATAAAGTCGATGATCCCAACTATTGCAAATATCATCGATTAGTTAGCCACCCCATAAAAAAATGTTTCTTCTTGAAAGGTAAAATCATGGCACTTTATGAAAAAGAAATAGTATCAACGAACATGACCTCAATCACTATGGTGCCTTGTTTCTCAAATAGAACCATAAAGTTTAGCTCTTTTGATCCCATAGACTCCTTTCAAACATAAGTAAAATGATGGATCTCCAAGCAAATGGGGGCAACTATTGCAGGAAACAAATACAGATGATGATGGCTGGACATTAGTTAGACGTCGAAGAAGTAGAAAGCAAAATCTTCCAAAGCCTGTGAAGGTCCTCATAAGTGCTAAGGTGATTAGATGGCAATGTAAAGCTTCAAAGCCCAAAATGCCCCAGATAAAAATAGGTTCATCTAAGCATAAAAATTTAACTTGAAAAAGGTCATTAGGATCGGTCATTTTAAATGAATACGTGCCAATCCAATTCAGAAATGAAGATTTGTTGCCTATGACTTGTTACAATATTGATGGTGATGAAGAATTCGAAGATGAAGATAATATAGATATAGTCATGGTTGGAGCTAGAGATCATTCTTGCGGCTCAAGCATTAGCTTCACTAATGAAGATCTATTGCTAGGATCCACTCCTCATAATCAAACATTGTTTGTCGTGGGATTTGCTTGTGAACAAAAGATCAATAGGATTTTAGTGGACAATGGTTCTACAGTCAATATTCTTCCTTTAAAAATAATGAAGGAATTGGGAGTTCCTTTTAGATAAAATGATGCAAAGTAGTCTAATGATTCAAGGATTCAACCAAGGGGGTAAAGAGCTCTTGGAAAGCTTATACTTCAACTTTTCATTGGAGATATAGAGTCTCATCCCCTCTTTCATGTGATTGAAGCCAAAATATCATGCAATATATTACTAGGACGACTGTGGATACATCAAAATGGTGCGGTTTCCTCCACTATTCATTAATGCTTCAAGTGCTACAGAAATGGTTAGATCAAGACAATTGTTGTTGATGCTAAACCATTTACCTCAGCAGAGGCTTATTTTGCAGATGCTAAGTTTTATGTGGAGAGTGCTTTCATTGAAGAAGTAATGACAGCCCTTGTGAAATAATTAAAGCAAAAGGAAAAAAATTCACTCCTTCCACCAACGAAGATAAAATCAGTCAAGGTTTAAAGAATTTGATTTTTTTTCTCACTAACTTGGAAGAATCAATAATTTTTAAACCTTCTTTAAAAGGGTATGCTAGGCCAATTGAACAATCACTCTTCGAACATCAAGATCTTCTTTCCCATTGAGCTAGAGGTTTTGGCCCTAATGCCTATAGACTACTTGTCAAAGCAGGATATAATCAAGAATATGTTGTAAACTTGATAGAAAAACATAGCAATGCATAGTCATGAAGTCCAGTCAAGGTTTCTCAAGTCTAGCAAAAAAAGACTGATCATATCAAAATGTCCAGACAAGAACTTGGATTTTCTCCCTTAAAATTAAAGATTCGTAAAAAAACTTGAAGTTATATAAATGCGGAGGAAATTCTTGAGGAGCAAAAAGATTCAATAGAGCCACTGAGACCTTTAGCGTTTAGTTGTTTGGGAACACGTTCAACACATGTCTCAGTGTTTGACCGTTTGAGCATTCAATTACCTCGAAGGTTAGTGTTTGAGCGGATAGGGCCAAAAGCTAATGAAGCTTCTATAAGTGAGCCGATACCCATTCATACAAGGCTAGGAAGTTAGAATCCAAAAAAGACAACCAAAGTCAAAAAAAATCTTAACTTTTAATAAAGCGAGGGATTTTCATAACCAAATTCCTTTTCGAATGAAAAGGCAAAGTGAGTGGGAAGTAACTACTGGTGAAGTTTTGAAGGCTAAAAAGCATACAGTGGTGATAACCAAGCAGGATATATCTTTAGAGGAAAAAAAGTTTAAAGAAATTAAAATAGTCATTTCGCATCATGTATCTATAAAGGAAGCTAATGAAGAACCACAGGAAGAAGATGCTCAATAAGCTCCTTCATCATTTGAAAAAAGAAATCCGGCTATCATCGATGAGCTAAAAAAGGTTAACATCGATACTTATAAAGATCCACGTCTAATTTTTGTCAGTGCTTGTTTGTCTTCAAAAGAAGAAAAAGCTTATCTTGATCTTTTGGTTGAGTATAGAGACATCTTTGCTTGGACCTATAAGGAAATGCCAAGACTTGATCCAAAAATAGCTGTGCATTATTTGGGTGTCAAAAAGACTGTTAGACCTATCAAACAAGCTCAACGATATTTTCATCCTGACTTGATTCCTCAAATTAAAGCTCAAGTCAATAAGCTCATTGAAGCCAACTTTATTAGAGAAGTTAAGTACCCTACTTGGATATCAAACATTGTCTCAGTAAGAAAGATGAATGGTAAACTCTAAATTTGTGTGGACTTTCAGGATTTAGATAATGCTTGTCCGAAAGATGATTTCCCTCTTCCTCTAATTGAGATAATGCTGGATGTTACAACTGGTCATGAGGCTTTGTCTTTCATGGACGAGTAATCTGGTTATAATCAGATTAGCATGGCTCCAAAGGATAAATAAATTACTGTTTTTCACACTCCAAAAGGGATATATTGTTATAAAGTTATGCCTTTTGGGTTAAAAAATGCTGAGGCTACATATCAAAGAGCAATGCAAAAAAAATATTTGATGATATGCTTCAAAAAAAGTCGAGTGCTATGTAGATGACTTGGTTTTGAAGTAAAAAAAAGGGTTAATCATCTTACTGATCTTTGCCAAGTGTATGAAAGATTACGCAAGTACCAATTTAAAATGAATCCATTAAAGTGCGCTTTTGGCATGTTTTCAGGCAAGTTTTTAGGGTTTATTGTGCGACATTATGGAATTAAGATTGATCAGTCAAAGATAGATGCAATCATGAAAATGCCAGAACCACATAATCCCCATGAGCTCAAAGTTTGCAAGGAAGATTAGCATATATTCGATGCTTCATATCAAACTTGGTAGGTCGATATTAACCATTCAATCGGTTGAAGAAGAAGGATGTCCATTTTGTTTGGGATGAAGCTTGTAGTAATGCTGTCAAAAGCATTAAAGCCTATTTGTTATGATAGCCTGTTTTAAAAGCACCCATACCAGGAAAACCTTTGATCCTTTATATTGCTGCACAAGAACATTTTTTAGGAGCATTGTTGGCACAAGAAAATGATGAAGGAAAAGAAAATGCACTCTACTATCTCAATAAAACTCTTAATTATGCTGAGTTAAATTATTCTCCTATTAAAAAGACTTGTTTGGCATTAATGTTCATTGTTAAAAAGTTAAGGCATTATTTGGAAGCTCATACTATCTATTTGATATAAGTATCTCATGTCTAAGTCTGTACTTAGTGAAAGAATGGCGAAATGGGCTCTCTTGCTACAAGTGTTTGATATCACTTGTGTTCTATAAAAGGCTGTTAAGGGACAAGCATTGGCTGATTTTTTTAGCAAACCATCATATTCTAGATGATTGGGAATTCTCTGAAGATCTTCCCGATGAGGATATTCTTTTTATCGAAATTCTCAGGCCATGGAAGTTGTTCTTTGATGGAGCTGCACAGTAAGCTGGAGCTGGAGCAAGTATTGTCTTCATCACTCTAGAACGTGATGTATTACCTTATGCATCCACTCTTATTGAAAACTGTTCCAACAATGTAGCAGAATACCAAGCTCTGATAATTAGATTGGGGATGGCAATTGTTATGAAAGTCACCCAACTTAAAGTGTATGGAGATTCTAAATTGGTCATCAACCAACTTCTTTCACTCTATGAAGTGAAGAAGCCGGAGCTTTTACCATATGTCAACTATGTGAAGAAACTCTTAGAAAGGTATGACAAAATGAACTTAGAACACGTGCCAAGAAAAGAAAATAAACAAGTTAATTCTCTGGCCAGTTTGGCATCATCTCTTATATTACCAAGTGCCAAAGTAAAAGTTCCTTTGTGTAAACGATGGGTCCTGCCGTCAATTACTATATCTAAAAAAGAAGATATCAAATCCAACATTATTTTAGTTTATGAAATTGAGAAAGAAGATTAGAAGCAACCGTTGATTGATTATATAGAGTATGGTAAATTACCAAATGATCCAAAGCATAAAATAGAAGTGAAACGTCGAGCTCCTTAATTTATTTACTTCAGGGGTACACTTTATCATTATTTCTTTAATAGAGTCTTTCTTTGATGTTTAGGAGAAGATGAAGCATCCAAAGCTCTACAATAAGCTCATTCTGGAGTTTGTGGTGCAAATCAATCTGGAGCTAAGTTGCACTTTCAACTCAAAAGGATGGGATACTATTGGCCTACAATGGTAAAAGACATCATAGACTACGCCAAGAAGTGTCAAGCTTGTCAGTTTCATGCTAACTTTATCCATCAACCTCCTGAGCCATTCATCCAACAATCACATCTTGGCCATTTGATGGTTGGGGACTTGACTTAGTAGGGCCTTACCTAAGAGTTCGATGGGGCATATGTATATCCTTGCAGCAACATATTACTTTTCAAAGTGGGCCGAAGCGGCACCTTATAAAGAAGTGAAGAAAGAAACTGTTGCAACTTTCATTCGCACTAATATAATTTATCAGTATAGCATACCATGATACATCATGATTGATAATGGGAAGCAGTTTGACATGAGCAAATTATGAGCATAGTTTGAGTTCAAGCAATATCACTCTTCAATGTACCATGCTCCAGCAAATGGATTGACAGAAGCTTTTAATAAAACTTTATGCAATCTTCTCAAGAAAGTTGTTAACCGTTCAAAGAAAGATTGGCATGAAAGGATAGGAGAAGCTTTATGCGCTTATCGTACTACATATCGTACACCAACTCAAGCTACTCCATATTCGCTTGTTAGAAGCTATTCTACCACTTAAGCGACAAATTCCATCATTAAGGATTGCAATTCAAGAAGGTATTGCTGATTAAGATAATGTGCATCTACACTTGGAGAAAGTAGAAGCCTTAGATGATAAAATATTGGAAGCACAACAACGCTTAGAATACTATCAAGCTCGATTGTCCAAAGCTTTTAACAAGAAAGTTAAACCATAATTATTTCAAGTTGGAGACCTAGTTTTTGTTGTGAGAAGACCCTTAAACACCACACATCGCATGGGTAACAAGTTCTTTTCAAAATGGGATGAACCATATGTTGTTCGAGAAGCCTATACCAATGGTGCACACAAGATTGTTGATCAAGATGGTGTTAATGTTGGACAGATCAATGGTAAGTTTTTAAAGTAGTACTATGCTTAAAACATGATGCTCCTAAGCACGAGCTTAAACTATTCTTCTAAAAAATGTTGCTCCCAAGCACGAGCTTAAACTGCACATTAAAAAAAAAGAGAAAAATGCTCGCTAAGTTGAAAATCCCTTTTGGGACAACTTAGGCAAAAGTTAGAGCACAAAAAAAAAACAAATAAAATATATGAACTACGTTTTGACTTGATCCTTTAAAGGTACATAGGCAGCTTGGTTTCATTGCCAAGTTTAGTCAACAACCAAAAAAATAATGTTCAAGTTGGTTTATACTTACCGAATATGGGTTCATCGGTAAAGAGAAATGATCCATTTTAATGCCTTCGTCTTCTTTGAAAAGAATAACAAGATAATCTGGGCAATCTTTGAAATATAATATGATGACTCTATGAAAGAATAAAAGTTTGAAGAACCAATTATGAAGTCCCATTACCAAGTGCCTTCCATGGTAATATGATACATGGATATAACTGCGAGCAACAATGTCTCTTTGTTTTTTGCTAACCAAAAAGCAAAGCATACAAATTCCTTAATAAGTATATCCTAAATGCATCCTATTTGGTCTATGATCTTGTTCGTCTTCCATAAAGCATAGAGGAATGAAAATAAATGTGTAACTTCAGTTGGTTTCATGTTCGCTTGGAGCTTCTTCATCCTTGGAATCAACCCAATTTTGAGAATAATAGATTAGATAATCATATTATAGAAGAAGACGCCTACATCCCATGATAATTAATTGAGAATGTAAAGCCAGATCGCAATAAGAAAAAAATATAGCAAGAACTTATTTGAAGGTGGCGGTTCCTTATAAATGTATAATGATGCATAAATAGCTTCATATATACTAGCCATCATCTTTGTCTTAATCATAAATATATAATGATGCATAAACATCATATAAACTAGCCGTTGTCTTTATCTTGATCATGAAGGTATAATGATGTTAATAGCATCATATACGTCGGTAGTCTTCTTTGTTTTAAGGCATGTCAAACTTGATCGGACTTGTTGTCTTTACATGAAGATCAGATAAACTTGTTGTCTTTACATGAAGATCGGATGAACTTGTGGTTTTGACATGAAGATCAAATGAACCTTATGGTCTTGACATGAAGATTTGATTACAAACATTGGGCCTTTGGGAAAGATTAGGAGGCTTGGGAGAGTTTTGTTAACAAGTCTTTCAAGGCAGAAGAAAAAACAAATGATGTCCAAGTTGATTTATATCTACCAGATTTGGGTTTATCAGTGAGAAGATGTAATCCTTTTTCAATATCTTCATTTTCTTTGAAGAGAATAATGAGATACTCTTGATGATCTTTGAAGTATGCCATGGTGATCCTAAGAAAAAAATTATTATCGTGAGATAAACATGATGTCGGATATAAAAGCTTGGGATAGAATTAAAAGTGTTACCTTGATATATAATTAAATCTCCAAGCTGAAAAAAAATTGAAATTAATAATAATTCTCAATAAATGAGATAAACATGATGTTTGTGGTGGCAAATAAAAAAAAAGCAAAGTGTCAAGATTCATGCATAGATGATGACAAGTGAAGCATGATACATGACATTTCTATGCCTAGATTACAAGGAAAAAAAAAGAACCAAGTTTAAGAGGTAGAAAGAATGTTTACCTCACTTTTGAAGAGATCTTGATTTGGAATTGATAAGAAAATTGGGTGGAGAAGTGTCGCTTTTATAGAGAAAATAATCTAGTTCCGATTAGACTAAGATTGGCATTTTAAACAAATAAAAGTGTTAAATTCTAGTTGAACTAGGAAATCTTAGTTGTACTAAAATTTAAGTTCATCTTGACATAAACCTCGAATCTAAATCCTCCTCTAATTAAAATAAATTTTGATGGAGCACTATCTTTCTTTGGAAGACAAATCCTAAGTGAACTTGTATAAAGGGTGAGTTTTAATTAAGTTGTTGTACCATGATGCAACCTTGCATAGACTTTTGTTACTTTGTTTAACGAAGCTAGAGTCCTTGATTTCAATTTGTGCTATGGTTGATATAAGATTTTTGAAGATAAGTTTTTCCACTTTCTTTTAGATGGGCTAAGGTGAATTATAAAAAAAATGCGTTGTCTTGATAAAAGAAGATAGCGATAATTAACTCTTGATTTTTGCACAAGGAAAAATAATAATAATGTATGCTGAATCAAAATTAATTAAATCTTGTAACTATTTTCAAGACAATACAAAGGTACAAATAAATTTTGGCATAAAAAAAAATTAAATTTCAAGACTTGTTTACTTGCTACACTAAAAAAAAAAGGTGTACGAAACCAAGTCTTGAGGGCGCATTTGTAGAAGGAGAAAAATTTTGACCAATCACAAATTGCCATATGTATATTGAAAATTTTTTTAACTAAGAAATTATCAATTAAATTCTGCATCACCACGTGCAATCGATGACATCATAAATAAATATTTATCTTTAATTAAATTAAAATTAATTTAGAGTTTTATCTCTAATTAAATTCAAATTAATTTAGAGATAAATAAAAGAGTTTTATCTCTAATTAAATTAAATTAAAGAGATAATTCATCAAGATAAATTTATTAAAGAAGTTATATTCTTTAAGAACTTTTTTCTACTTGGCTCATTGGCACTGTAAAAAGGGGTCTCCATAAAATCATTCAACATAATTTACAAGCCTGAAGAGAAAAAGTAGATTTTTGAATATTCAAGTCCTCTCAAAGCCTTAAGAAGTTTTCTCTCAAGAACGCGAAGAACACGGCTCTTGTTCTTCAGGAAGCTACTCTTCGATGATGTTCCGGCAATAGAAAGGGGTTAAATTCTGTTTGTCAAGATCAAGTCTAGAAGACTCTTGAAGCATACCTCAGTGATTCAAGATCAAGTCTAGAAGATCATTAGATCAAAGTTTTTGTTAAAGAAAAGAATCAAAGGATTTCTTTTAAAGAATATCCGGAGATTGCAATTCAAGTCTGATAAATAAATTTAATTTATTTGTCTCCAAATTTTCTTTATCATATTTTTCGACACGAAATTTGTATGTACAAGGTGATCCACGCACTGACCGAAAACGAACAATACCTCGTAGCATACACAACTTTGAAAATCTTCATGTCAATAATTACAATAGCCCAAACAGGTAGGATACTAGGAAATTTGTTATCTTATGTAGTTTTCATATCCTATATCACATGTGAGATCCTAAAATCATCACTTCTCATTTTTGTATGTAAATAAACCACTTTACATATTGAATCTCAAAAGGCTATTACATAAGATTATATGAACTATTAATCAGTTATTTATTTCATCGTGAAAAAAAATCAATTTTTTTTCTACATTGATTTATTGAACTGCTCTTTGAATTAATAAATCATAAAATAGTAACAAAATCAATAAATGGCTGTGAAGTTCTAGAATTAAAGCTGAAATGAAAGTGCAGACATTGCATTGAAAACCCTTTTGGTTATAACTTTTTTTTTCCCCAAAAAGGATAAAATGTGTCATATTCCATAATAATCGTACATTCCACATTAACACTAAATTTAATATCATGAATCAAATATATTGAATCAACCATTTCATCACACTTATATTTCTTGTTTGGATTTGGTTGAAGATTTACCTTTATAGCAATAGGGTAGATTGAATCAGCCACTATAATTGAAGACTTATAATGATCTTTCTAATTAGCTATTGAAGAAAAAAAAGAAAGAACTGTAGAAGAATGGGATTTGGTTGCGCTGCTGGAAGATTGGAGATTTTCTTTTTTAATCGAGGATTTCCACAACTCTTATTTTTTTTCCCCGAAATAACTTTGGGGGTCTTGAAATGATCATTTAATTTGTCAAAGTGACTTGTTAAAGTAGTTTATTTTCAAATCTTTCAAATTATGTTAAACTATATGTTCTTCTGTGTTTTTAAATGGCTTAATTCAAGTGAAATCTAAATTCTAAAATGTAAAGAAATAGTAAAGATTATGAAGAATTCCATCTATTGATTTGACTGCCAAATTGTAGCTACAATTGAGCAAAAAAAATAATAATAATAACTAGTTCATTCATTTTTTAAGTTATCAGGAATAATATAGCAATCATGTTAAGATTTTTTTTTTTTAACAAAAAATATGTAGTATGAATATAGATAAGAAGTTACAAGTATTGAAATATAAATTTTAGATATGCTAACTATCGTATATAAATCGTAATTATATGAATTAATTAAATTAAACTTTGACTCATCATATTTAGTGTCTACTTGGTTCAATTTTTGTTGTGCTTCAAAGTTTCTTAAAAATATAAGCAAAACTAAACAGAATTTTTTTTAAAAGCGCTTAGAAAAGCGAATTTATTTTTAATGAACAAAATAAACAAAAAAGAGTTTCAAAAAAGCTAAATAGGAACTTTTTCCTCTTTTTTTTTTTCTTAATGCTAACTTTTTAAGTAATTTTTATTTTCATTTCAAAAATATTCTCATTTATCAAATATAAACTCAATATCTATAAAATAAAAAAGCTTATAAAAGTAAAATTATCAAGCAATTTTAAACCTCTTATTTTTTATAAAAATTTCATAATAGCTTTTAATAAAAAAAAAATCAGCTCAAACAAGCACTTATGGGATGTTTGGTTCAATTTAATGGGTTTAGGATTTAACTCATATTATGCAAGCTCAACATTAAGCAACTGTTTGGTTCAAAAAGCGAAGGAATTGGATTGGGCCGCCGATTCAAGTCGTAAAATCTAAATAATCATTTAATGCTGCTATTGAATGACTATTTAGATTTTGGATAAAATAAAAAATTATTTTAGAGAATTTAAATTTTTTTGTCAAAGATTTAGATCTTAGAATATTACATTTTACTTAACTAAATTACTACTAAATCTATCGCATTTTATTGCAGCTTTATTTCTTTTCATAATAATTATTTTATTATAATTTTATTTTATTTTAATAAATCGAATGCAACATTAAACTTTAAACTAATACATGCATCAAACTCTTACACTAGTATTATTACATATATTTAAATTCTTGATCCTAAAAGGGGGAAAAAAAGGTACCAACATAGACATCTAACATTACTGTTTCTTATTTTCTTTTTGTTTTGGAAGAAACCATTATGAACCCACCCCCCCAAAAAAAAAAACGAAGAAAAAGAAGAAACACCCTATGCCTAGGGTAAGGGTTTTGATAAGAAACCTAATAACCACTTTATTAATGCCAAAGAAAAAATATGCTAGACAATACAGCTTGGAGGGACAAAAAAGCCACAACCCATGTTGCATGTACACTCTTTTTTGACAGTCATCAATGCTTTTTGCAACTGTTTAAGTTGAATGCAACATCTCTCCCTGTAAAAAGAAAAGTCTTAGGTTGAATCTATAGACCAAGAGCTAGGTATAGAATTTTTTTAAAAAAATCCTTATCGGTAATCATCTTCGATAATTATTTATTTAAAAAAAAATATTAATAAATGTTTAATGACATTGGATAAGATGATATTTAAGAAAAAATATAATAATAAATTATTTTTTAAATTTAATAAAAAAATCATATATAAATAAAAAATTTTCTTAAATTAGTAATAAAAAAATCTTTGTCCAATTCTTATAGCTAAACAAATCCTGTGTTTAATTGATGATTGACCGTAAT
>JBBYHM010354186.1:0-87245 GCA_038381775.1 Adansonia rubrostipa | reverse complement strand
ACAATCATGTTTTTCTCATTGGGATACACGATATTGATGCTTTGGATTTGCAAGAAAAACTTTTCTTTCCACTATTTCCCTTATAATCAAAGTTCATTCATGAAATGAGTCAAGCTTGGATTCTCACAATAGTCACCATTCTTTTTTTTTTGTAATTGGGCACTATAATCACGTTCTCCATATTGGGATAAACAATATTGATGGTTTGGATTTGAAAAAAAAACTTTTCTTTCCACCATTTTCCTTATAATTAATGTTCATCCATGAAATGAGACAAACTTGGATTCTCGTAATACTCTCCATCCTTTTTGTTAAGAGCACTATAATCATGCTCTCCTCATTGGGACACACGATATTGATGCTTTGGATTTGCAATAAAAGCTTTTCTTTCCACCATTTTCCTTATAACCAGAGTTCATTTATTAAATGAGTTAAGCTTGGATTCTCATAATAATCTCCAGTATTTTTGTAGTTGGGCACTGCAATCATATTCTCCACATTAGGATACATGATATTGATGCTTTGGATTTGCAAGAAAAGATTTGTTTTTCCATTGTTTTCCTTATAATTAATGTTCATCCATGAAATGAGACAAACTTGGATACTCATAATAATCTCCATTCATTTTGTTATGAGCACTAAAATCACGTTCTCCTCATCGTGTAAATAATATTGATGCTTTGGATTTGCAAAAAAAGCTTTTCTTTGGGAGAAATGAGTCAAACTTAGATTCTCACAATAATCCCTATTTTTTTTGGAATTGGGTGCTAGAATCATCTTCTCGACACTGGGATAAATGATATTGATGTTTTGGATTTGAAACAAAAACCATTTTCCTTTTAATCAAAGTTCATCCATGAAATGAGACAAATTTGCATACTTATGATAATCTCCATACTTTTTGTTATGACCACTATAATCACGCTCAACGCTCTCCTCATTGGGATACACGATATTGATACTTTGGATTTGCAAGAAAAGCCTTTCTTTCCCCTATTTTCCTTATAACCAAAGTTCATTTGTAAAATGCGTCAAGCTTGGATTCTTATAATAATCTCCATTCTTTTCGTAATTGGGCACTACAATCATGTTCTCCGCATTCGGATAAACAATATTGATGCTTTGAATTTGAAAGAAAAACTTTTCTTTCCACCATTTTCTTTATAGTTAATGTTTATCCATGAAATGAGACAAACTTGGATACTCATATTAATCTCTATTCTTTTTGTAATGAGCACTACAATCATGTTCTCCTCATTGGGAGTCACAATATTGATGCTTTGGATTTGCAAGAAAAGCTTTTCTTTCCACCATGTTCCATATATTCAAAGCTCATCCGTGAAATGAGACAAACTTGGATACTTGTCATAATCTCCATTCTTTTTATTATGGGCACTACAGTCATGTTCTTCTCTTTAGGATACATGATATTAATGCTTTGGATTAGAAAGAAAAACTTTTCTTTCCACCATTTTCCTTTAATCAAAGTTCATTGGTGAAATTAGTCAAACTTGGATTCTCATAAAAATCTCTAATCTATTTGTAATCAGGCACTATAATCATGTTCTCCATATTAGGCTACATGAAATTGATGCTTTGGACTTGCAAGAAAAGCTTTCCTCTCCATCATTTTCCTTATACTTAATTTTTATCTGTGAAATAAGACAAACTTGGATGCTTATAATAATCTCTATTCATTTTGTTATGGCCACTACAATCATGTTCTCTTTATTGAGATAACCGATATTGATGCCTTGGATTTGCAAGAAAAACTTTTCTTTCCACCATTTTCCTTATAATCAAAGTTCATTTGTGAAATGAGTCAAACTTAGATTCTCATAATAATCTCCATTCTTTTTTGTAATTGAACACTACGATCATGTTCTCCACATTGGGATAAACAATATTGATGTTTGGATTTGCAAGATTCATTGGTAAACGATCATGACATTGATGCTTTGGATTTGCAAGAAAAACTTTTATTTCCACCATTTTCCTTATAATCTCCATTCTTTTGGTAATTGGGCACTACAATCATGTTCTCCATATTAGGCTACATGCTATTGATGCTTTGGACTTGCAAGAAAAGCTTTTCTTTCCATCATTTTCCTTATAATTAATGTTCTTCTATGAAATAAGACAAACTTGGATGCTCATAATAATCTTCATTCATTTTGTTATGGCCACTACAATCATGTTCTCTTTATTGGGGTAAACGATATTGATGCCTTGGATTTGCAAGAAAAGCTCTTCTTTCCACCATTTTCATTATGATTAATGTTCATCCGTGAAATGAGACAAACTTGGATGCTCATAATAATCTCCATTGTTTATGTTATTGGCACTACAATCATGTTTTTCAGTTTGGGATACATGATATCGATGCTTTAGATTTGGAAGAAAAGCATTTCTTTCCACCATTTTGCTTATAATCAAAGTTCATCCGTGAAATGAGATAAACTTGGTTGCCCATAATAATCTCCATTCATTTTGTTATGAGCACAACAATCATGCTCTCCACATTTGGATACATGATATTGATGATTTGGATTTGGAAGAAAAACATTTCTTTCCACCATTTTCGTTATAATCAAAGTTCATCCGTGAAATGAGACAAACTTGGATATTCATAATAATCTCCTTTCTTTTCGTTATTGGCATAACAATCATGTTCATTTCTTTGGAATACACGATATTGAAGCCTTGGATTTGCAGCAAAAGATTTTTTTTTCCACCATTTTTCTTATAGTCGAAGTTCATTCGTGAAATGAGTCAAACTTGGATTCTCATAATAATCTCCATTCTTTTTTGCAATTAGGCACTACAATCATGCTCTCTATATTAGGATAAATGATATTGATGCATTGGATTTGCCAGAAAAGCTTTTCTTTCCACCACTTTTCTTTTAATTAATGTTCATCCATGAAATGAGACAAACTTGGATACTCATAATAATCTTTATTGTTTTTGTTATTAGCACTACAATCATGCTCTCCTCTTTGGGACACATGATGCTTTGGAATTGAAAGAAAAGTTTTTCTTTCCATTACTTTCCTTCTAATTAAATTTCATCTATGAAATGAGACAAACTTTGATTCTCATAAAAATCTCCATTCATTTTGTTATGGCCACTACAATCATGTTCTCCTCATTGGGGTAAACAATATTGATGCCTTGGATTTGCAAGAAAGGCTTTTCTTTTCACCATTTTCCTTCTAATCAAAGTTCATTCGTGAAATGAGTCACGCTTTGATTCTCATAATAATCTCCATTCTTTTAGTAATTGGGCACTATAATCATGTTTTCTAGATTGGAATAAATGATATTGATGTTTGGATTTGCAAGAATAACTTTTCTCTCCACCATTGCCCTTATAATTGATGCTCATCTGTGAAAAAAGACAAACTTGGATACTCATAATACTCTCTATTCTTTTTGTTATAAGCACTACAATCATGTTTTCTTCATTAGGACACACGATGTTGATGCTTTGGATTTGAAGGAAAAGCTTTTCTTTCCACCATTTTCCTTGTAATTAATGTTCATCCGTGAATTGAGACAAACTTGGATACTCATAATAATCTCCATTCTTTTCGTTATTGACACAACAATCACGTTCTCCTCTTCAGGATACACGATATTAATGCCTTGGATTTGCAAGAAAAGCTTTTCCTTTTGCCATTTTCCTTATAATCAAAGTTCATTCATGAAATGACTCAAACCTGGATTCTCATAATAATCTCCATTCTTTTTTGTAATTGGGCACTACAATCATATTCTCCACATTAGGATACATGATATTGATGCTTTGGATTTGCAAGAATAACTTTTTTTCCACTATTGTCCTTATAATTAATGTTCATCAATGAAAAAAGATAAACTTGGATACTCGTAATACTCTCCATTCTTTTTGTTATGAGCACTACAATTATGTTCTCTTCATTTGGACACATAATGTTGATGAAATTGAATGAAAAGCTTTCTTTTCCACCGTTTTCCTTGTAATTAATGTTCATCTGTGAAATGAGACAAACTTGGATACACATAATAATCTCCATCCTTTTCATTATTGACAACATAATCATGTTCTCCTCTTTGGGATACATGATATTGATGCTTTGGATTTGGAAGAAAAGCATTTCTTTCCGCCATTTTCCTTATAGTCAAAGTTCATTCATGAAATGAGTTAAACTTGGATTCTCATAATAATCTCCATGCTTTTCTAATTGGGCGCTACAATCATGTTCTCCACGTTGGGATAAATGATATTGATCCTTTGGATTTGCAAGAAAAACTTTTTTTCCATCTTTTTCCTTATAATTAATGTTCATCTGTGAATTAAGACAAACTTGGAAACTCGTAATAATCTCCATTCCTTTTGTTGTGAGCACTACATTCATGTTTTCCTTTTTGGGATGCACGATATTAATGCATTGGATTTGCAAGAAAAGCTCATCTTTCCCCCATTTTCCTTATAATGAATGTTCATCTGTGAAATGAGAGAAACTTGGATACTCATAATAATCTCCATTCTTTTTGTTATTTGCACTACAATCATGTTCTCCATATTGGGATGCATGATATTGATGCTTTGGATTTGGAAGAAAAGCATTTTTTTCCATAATTTTCTTTATAATCAAAGTTCATCATTGAAATAAGACAAACTTGGTTACTCATAATAATCTTCATTCTTTTTGTTATGTGCACAACAATCATGTTCTCCTCACTAGGATACTTGATATTGATGCTTTGGATTTGGAAGAAAAAACATTTCTTTCCACCATTTTCCTTATAATCAAAGTTCATCCATGAAACGATGTACACCTAGAAACTTGTAATAATCTCCATACTTTTTGGTATGGGCACTATAATCATGTTCTCCACATTGGCATACACGATATTGATGCTTTGAATTTGCAAGAAAAGCTTTTGTTTCTACCATTTTCTTAATAACCAAAGTTCCTTCGTGAAGTGAATCAATCTTTGATTCTCATTATAATCTCCATTCTATTGGTAATTGGGCACTACAATAATGTTTTTGACATTAGGATAAAAGATACTGATGTATGGATTTGCAAGAAAAAATTTTCTTTCCACCATTTTCCTTGTAAGTAATGTTTATCTGTGAGATAAGGAAAACTTTGATACTCGTAATAATCTCCATTCTTTTTGTTATGAGCATAGCAATCATGTTCTCCTTCTTAGAATACACGATATTGATACTTTGGATTTGCAAGAAAAGCTTTTCTTTCCACCATTTCCTATATAACTAAAGTTCATCCATGAAATGAGACAAACTTGGATAGTTGTAATAATCTCCATTCTTTTTGTTATAGGCACTACAATCATGTTATCCAGATTGGGATAAATGATATTGATGTTTGGGTTTGCAAAAATAACTTTTTTTCCACTATTGCCCTTATAATTAATGTCATCCGTGAAAAGAGACAAACTTGGATACTCATAATAATCTCTGTTCATTTTGTTATGAGTATTACAATCATGTTCTCTTCATTGGGATACATAATGTTGATGCTTTGGATTTTAAGGAAAAGCTCTTCTTTCCAGCATTTTTGTTATACTTAATGTTCATCCATGAAATGAGACAAACTTAGATACTCATAATAATCTCCATTGTTTATGTTATTAGCACTACAATCATGTTCTTCACTTTGGGATAAATGATATTGATGCTTTGGATTTGCAAGAAAAGCTCTTCTTTCCACCATTTTCATTATAATTAATGTTCATTTGTGAAATGAGATAAACTTGGATGCTCGTAATAATCTCCATTGTTTATGTTATAGGCACTACAATCATGTTCTTCACTTTGGGATACATGATATTGATGCTTTAGATTTGGAAGAAAAACATTTATTTCCACTATTTTCCTTATAATCAAAGTTTATCTGTGAAATAAGATAAACTTGGGTACCCATAATAATCTCCATTAATTTTGTTATGAGCACAATAATCATGCTCTCCTTATTTGGATACATGATATTAATGATTTGGATTTGGAAGAAAAACATTTCTTTCCACATTTTTTCTCATAAACAAAGTTCATCCGTGAAATGAGATAAACTTGGATACTTGTAATAATCTCCTTTCTTTTCATTATTGACTGAACAATGATATTCATCTCTTTGGAATACATGATATTGATGCCTTGGATTTGCAAGAAAACCTTTCTTTCCACTATTTTCCTTATAACCGAAGTTCATTCGTGAAATGGGTCAAACTTTGATTCTCATAACAATCTCCATTCTTTTTTGCAATTGGGCACTACAATCACGCTCTCCATATTAGGATAAATGATATTGATGCGTTGGATTTGCCAGAAAACCTTTTCTTTCCACCACTTTCCTTTTAATTAATGTTCATCCATGAAATGAGATAAACTTGGATACTCGTAATAATCTCCATTGTTTTTGTTATGAGCATTACAATCATGCTCTCCTCTTTGGGACACATGATATTTGATGCTTTGGAATTGGAAGAAAAGCTTTTCTTTCCACTACTTTCCTTATAATTAAAGTTCATCTGTGAAATGAGGCAAACTTGGATGCTCATAAAAATCTCCATTCATTTTGTTATGGCAACTACAATCATGTTCTCCTTATTGGGGTAAATGATATTGATGCCTTGGATTTGTAAAAAAAGCTTTTCTTTCCACCATTTTCCTTATAATCAAAGTTTATTCGTGAAATGAGTCACCCTTATATTCTCATAATAATCTCAATTCTTTTTGTAATTGGGCAGTACAATCATGTTCTCCAGATTAGGATAAATGATACTGATGTTTGGATTTGCAAGAATAACTTTTCTTTCCACTATTTTCCTTATAATTAATGTCCATCCGTGAAAAGAGACAAACTTGGATACTCATAATAATCTCTGTTCATTTTGTTATGAGCACTACAATCATGTTCTCCTCATTAGGATACATGATATTAATGCTCTAAATTTGCAAGAAAAGCTTTTCTTTCCACCGTTTTCCTTATAATCAAAGTTCATTTGTGAAATGAGCTAAATTGGGATTCTTATAGTAATCTCCATTTTTTTTTTGTAATTGGGCACTACAACCATGTTCTCCACATTGGGATAAAAGATATCGATGCTTTGCATTTGTAAGAAAAAAATTTTTTTCCACTATTTTCCTTATAATTAATGTTTACCCATGAAATGAGACAAACTTGGATACTTATAATAATCTCCAATCAATTTGTTATGAGTTGTACAATCATGTTCTCCTCATTGGGATATACGATGTTGATGCTTTGGACTTGCAAGAAAGCTCTTCTTTCCACCATTTTCCTTATAATTAATGTTTATCCATGAAATAAGACAAACATGGATGATCATAATAATCTCTATTCTTTTTGTTATTGGCCTGACAATCATGTTCTCCATATTCAGATACATGGTATTGATGCTTTGGATTTGGAAGAAGAACATTTCTTTCCACCATTTTCCTTACAATTAAAGTTTATCCTAGAAGAGATACAAACTTGGATACTTGTAATCATCTCCATTCTTTTTGTTATGGATGCTACAATCAACTTTTCCTCATTAGGATACACGATATTAATGTTTTGGATTTGCAAGAAAAGCTTTTCTTTCCACTATTTTCCCTATAATCAAAGTTTAATCATGAAATTAGTCAATCTTGGATTCTCATAATAATCTCCATTCTTCTAGAAATTAGGCACTACAATCATGTTTTCCACATTAGGATAAACGATATTGATGTTTCGATTTGTAGGAAATAATTTTTTTCCATCATTTTCCTTATAATCAAAGTTCATTGGTGAAATGGGTCAAACTTGGATTATCATAATAATCTCCATTCTATTTGTAATTGGGCACTACACTCATGTTCTCCATATTAAGATACATGTTATTGATGCTTTGAATTTGCAAGAATAGGTTTTCATTCCACCATTTTCCTTATAAGTAATGTTCATCCGTGAAAAAAGATAAACTTGGATGCTTGTAATAATCTTCATTGTTTTTGCCCTGAGCAAAATAATCATGTTCTCCTCATTGGGATACACGATATTGATGCTTTGGATTTGCAAAAAAAGCTTTTCCTTCCACCATTTTCCTTATAATCAAAGTTCATCTAAGAAAAGATACAAACTTGGGTACTTGTAATAATCTCCACTCTTTTTGTTATGGGCACTACAATCAAGTTATCCTCATTGGGATACATGATATTAATTTTTTGGATTTGTAGTAAAAGCTTTTCTTTCCACCATTTTCCTTATAATCGAAGTTCAATCCTGAAATGAGTCAATCTTGGATTCTCATAATAATATCCATGCTTTTGGCAAATTGGGCACTACAATCATGTTTTCCACATCGGGATCAACGATATTGATATTTGGATTTGTAGGAAAAACTTTTCTCTCCACCATTTTCCTTATAATCAAAGTTCATTGGTAAAATGTGTCAAACTTGGATTATCATAATAATCTCCATTCTATTTGTAATTGGGCACTACAATCATATTCTCCACATTAAGATACATGGTATTGATGCTTTGGATTTGAAAGAAAAACATTTCTTTCCACCATTTTCATTATAATTAATGTTCATCCGTGAAATAAGATAAACTTGGATACTCGTAATAATCCCCATTCTTTTTCATATTGGCACTATAATCATGTTCTCCATGTTGGGATATATGGTATTGATGCTTTGCATTTGAAAGAAAAACTTTTCTTTTCACTATTTTCCTTATAATTAATGTTCATCCATGAAACAAGACAAGCTTGGATACTCATAATAATCTCTATTCTTTTTGTTATGAGCACTACAATCATGTTCTCCTCATTGGGATACACAATATTGATGCTTTGGATTTGCGAGAAAAGCTTTTTTTTTCCACCATTTTCCTTATAATCAAAGTTTATTCGTGAAATGAGTCAATCTTGGATTCGTATAATAATCTCCATTCTTTTGGTAATTGGGCACTACAATTATGTTTTCCATATTAGGATAAACAACAATGATGTTTGGATTTACAGGAAAAACTTCTCCTTCCACCATTTTCCTTATAATCAAAGTTCATTTGTGAAATGAGTCTAACTTGTATTCTCATAATAATCTCCTTTCTCTTTTGTAATTGGGCACTATAATCATATTCTCCACATTGGGATAAATGATATTAATGTTTTGAATTTGCAAGAAAAGCTTTTCTTTCCACCATTTTCCTTATAAGTAATGTTCATTCGTGAAATAAGACAAACTTGGATGCTCGTAATAATCTCCATTATTTTTGCTCTAAGCACAACAATATTGTTCTCCTCATTGGGATACACGATATTGATGCCTTGGATTTGCAAGAAAAGCTTTTCTTTCCACCATTTTCCTTATAACCAAAGTTTATACGTGAAATGAGTCAAACATGGATACTTGTAATAATCTCCATTTATTTGGTTATAGGCACTACAATAATTTTCTCCTAATTAGGATATATGATATTCACGCTTTGTATTTGCAAGAAAAGCTTTTCTTTCTATCATTTTACTTATAACCAAAGTTCATCTGTGAAATGAGATAAACTTGGATACTTGTAATAATCTCCATTCTTTTTGTTATGAGCATTACAATTATGTTTTCCTCATCGGGATACACAATATTGATGCTTTGGATTTGCTGGAAAAGCTTTTGTTTCCACCATTTTCTTTATAATCAACGTTCATTTGTGAAATGATTCAAAGTTGGATTCTCATAGCAATCTCCATTCTTTTTGTAATATGGCACTATAACCTTATTCTTCACATTGGGATAAACGATATTGATGTTTGGATTTGCAAGGAAAACTTTTCTCTCCACCGTTTTCCTTATAATTAATGTTCATCAATGAAATGAGACAAACTTGGATACTCGTAATAATCTCCATTCATTTTGCAATAAGCATTGAATCATGTTCTCCATATTGGGACACACAATATTGATGATTTGAATTTGAAAGAAATCCTTTTTTTTCACCATTTTCTTGGTAATTAATGTTCATCGATGAAATGAGACAAACTTGGATACTAATAACAATCTTCATTCTTTTTGTTATCGACAAAACAATCATGTTCTCCTCTTTGGGATACACGATATTGATGCTTTGGATTTTCAAGAAAAGCTTTTCTTGCCACCATTTTCCTTATAACCAAAGTTCATCTGTGACATGAGACAAACTTGGATACTTGTAATAATCTCCATTCATTTTGTTATGAGCACTACAATCCTATTCTCCACATTGGGATATACGATATTAATGCTTTGGATTTGCAAGAAAAGCTTTTCCTTCCACCATTTTCCTTATAATCAAGGTTTATTCGTGAAATAAGTCAAACTTGGATTCTTATAAGAATCTCCATTCTTTTTTGTAATTAGGCATGACAATCATGTTCTCTCTATTAGAATAAGTGATATTTATGCATTGGATTTGGAAGAAAAACTTTTTTTCCACCATTTTCCTTATAATTAATGTTCATTCATGAAATGAGACAAATTTGGATACTCATAATAATCCCCATTCATTTTGTTATGAGCACTACAATTATGTTCTCCTCATTGGGATACACGATATTAATGCTTTGGATTTGCAAGAAAAGCTTTTCTTTCCACCATTTTCCTTATAATCAAAGTTCATTCGTGAAATGAGTCAAACCTAGATTCTTATAATAATCTCCATTCTTTTTTGTAATTGGGTGCTACAATCATGTTCTCCATATTGGGATAAATGATCTTGATGCTTTGGATTTACAGGAAAAACTTTTCTTTCCACCATTTTCCTTCTAATCATCTATGAACTGAGATACACTTGGTGCTCGCAATAATCTCCATTCATTTTGTTATTAGTACTACAATCATGTTCTCCTCACTAGGGTACAAGATATTGATGCTTTGGATTTGTAAGAAAAGCTTTTCTTTCCACCATTATCCTCATAACCAATGTTCATTCATGAAATGAGTCAAACTTGGGTTCTCATAATAATCTCCATTCCTTTTTGTAATTGGGCACTATAATAATGTTCTCCACATTGGGATAAAAGATATTGATGCTTTGGACTTGCAAGAAAAACTTTTATTTCCACCATTTTCCTTACAATGTTCATCCGTGAAATGAGACATACTTGGATACTCATAATAATCTTCATTCATTTTGTTATAAGCACTACAATCATGTTCTCCGCAATGGGATACATGATCTTAATGCTTCAGCTTTGCAAGAAAAGCTCTTCTTTCTATCATTTTCCCTATAATTAATGTTTATCTGCGAACTGAGACAAACGTGGATGCTCATAATAATCTCCATTCTTTTTGTTATTGGCAGCACAATCATGTTCTTCACATTTGGATACATGATAATGATGCTTTGGATTTGGAAGTAAAACATTTCTTTTCCTTATTTTCCTTATAATCAAAGTTCATCCAAGAAACGTTGCAAAACTAGATACTTGTAATAATCTCTATTCCTTTTGTTATGGGCACTACAATCAAGTTCTCCTCATTAGGATACACGATATTGACGTTTTGGATTTGCAAGAAAAGCTTTTCTTTCCATCATTTTTCTTATAATCAAAGTTCATTCGTGGAATGAGTCAATCTTGGATTCTCATAACAATCTCCATTCTTTTGGAACTTGGGCACTACAATCATGTTTTCCATATTGGGATAAACGATTTGTAGGAAAAACTTTTCTTTCCACCATTTTTCTTATAATCAAAGTTTATTCATGAAATAAGTCAAACTTGGATTCTCATAATAATCTCCATTCTTTTTTGAAATTGGGCACTACAATCATATACTCCACTTTAGGATAAATGATATTGATGCTTTGAATTTGCAGGAAAAGCTTTTCTTTTCACCATTTTCCTTATAAGTAATGTTCATCTGCGAAATAAGACAAACTTGGATACTTGTAATAATCTCCATTCATTTTATTATGGGCACTAAAATAATGTTCTCCTCATTGAGATACACGATATTGATGCTTTGGATTTAAAAAAAAAGCTTTTCTTTCCATCATTTTCCTTATAACCAAAGTTCATCCGTGAAATGATACAACTTGGATACTTGTGATAATCTCTATTCATTTTGTTATGTGCACTACAATCATGTTCCTCGCTTTGGGATAAAAGATATTGATGCTTTGGATTTGAAAGAAAAATAGTTTTTCCACCATTTTCCTTATAATGTTCATTCGTTAAATGGGACAAACATGGATACCCATAATAATCTCCATTCATTTTGTTATGAGCACTATAATCCTATTCTCCACATTGGGATACACGATATTAACACTTTGGATTTGCAAGAAAAGCTTTTTCTTCCACCATTTTCCTTATAATCAAGGTTTATTCGTGAAATGAGTCAAACTTGGATTCTTATAAGAATCTCCATTCTTTTTTGTAATTAGGCATGACAATCATGTTCTCTCTATTGGGATAAGTGATATTTTTGCATTGGATTTGGAAGAAAAACTTTTCTTTCCACCATTTTCGTTATAATTAATGTTCATTCATAAAACATTGCAAACCTAGATACTTGAAATAATCTCCATTCTTTTTGTTATGGGCACTACAATCAAGTTCTCCTTATTAGGATACACGATATTGATGTTTTGGATTTGCAAGAAAAGCTTTTCTTTCCATAATTTTCCTTATAATCAAAGTTCATTCATGAAATGAGTTAATCTTGGATTCTCATAACAATCTCAATTCTTTTGGTAATTGGGCATTGCAATAATGTTTTTCACATTGGGATAAATGATATTGATGTTTGGATTTGTAGGAAAAACTTTTCTTTCCACCATTTTCCTTATAATCAAAGTTTATTTGTAAAATGAATCAAACTTGGATTCTCACGATAATCTCCATTCTTTTTTGAAATTGGGCATTACAATCATATTCTTCACATTGGGATAAATGATATTGATGCTTTGGATTTGCAAGAAAAGCTTTTCTTTCCACCATTTTCCTTATAAGTAATGTTTATCCATGAAATAAGACAAACTTGGATGCTTATAATAATCTCCATTCATTTTATTATGGGCAATAAAATAATGTTCTCCTTATTAGGATACACGATATTGATACTTTGGATTTGCAAGAAAAGCTTTTTTTCCATCATTTTCCTTATAACCAAAGTTCATCCATGAAATGATACAAACTTGGATACTTGTAATAATCTCTACTCATTTTGTTATGTGCACTACAATCATGTTCTCCTCATTGGGATAAATGATATTGATGCTTTGGATTTGAAAGAAAACATTTCTTTCCACCATTTTCCACGTAATTAATGTTCATCGTGAAATGAGACATACTTGGATACTCATAATAATCCCCATTCTTTTTCATATTGGCACTATAATCATGTTCTCCACATTGGGATACATGGTATTGATGCCTTGCATTTGGAAAAAAAAAAATTTTCACCATTTTCCTTATAATCAATGTTTATCCATGAAACAATACAAGCTTGGATACTTGTAATAATCTCCATTCTTTTTGTTATGAGCACTACAATCATGTTTTCCTCATTAGGATGCATGATATTAATGCTTTGGATTTGCAAGAAAAGCTTTTCTTTCCATCATTTTCCTTATAATCAAAGTTCATTCTTGACATAAGTCAATCTTGGATTCTCATTATAATCTCCATTCTTTTGGTAATTGGGCTTTACAATCATGTTTTCCATATCGGAATAAATGATATTGATGTTTGGATTTGCAGGAAAAACTTCTCCTTCTACCGTTTTCCTTGCCATCAAAGTTCATTCGTGAGATGGGTCAAACTTCGATTCTCATAATAATCGCTATTCGTTTTTGTAATTGGGCACTACAATCATATTCTCCACATTGGGATAAACAATATTGATGCATTGGGTTTGCAAGAAAAGCTTTTATTTCCACCATTTTCCTTATAAGTATTGTTCATCTATGAAATAAGACAAACTTAGATGCTCGTAATAATCTCCATTGTTTTCATTCTAAGCATAACAATATTGTTCTCCTCATTGGGATACATGATATTGATACCTTGGATTTGCAGGAAACGCTTTTCTTTCCATAATTTTCCCTACAACCAAAGTTCATCTGCGAAATGAGACAAACTTGGATACTTGTAATATTTTCCATCCATTTTGTTATGGGCACTACAATCATGTTCTCCTCATTGGGACACACAATATTCATGCTTTGGATTTGCAAGAAAAGCTTTTCTTTCTATCATTTTACTTATAACCATAGTTCATCCCTGAAATGAGACAAACTTGGATACTTGTAATAATCTCCATTCTTTTTGTTATAAGCAGTACAATCATGTTCTCCTCTTTGGGACACACGATATTGATGCTTTGGATTCGCTAGAAACACTTTTGTTTCCACCATTTTCTTTATAAAGAAAGTTCATTTGTGAAATGAGTCAAAGTTGGATTCTGACAGCAATCTCCATTCTTTTTGTAATTGGGCACTACAATCGTATTCTCCACATTGGGATAAACGATATTGATGTTTGGATTTGCAAGAAAAATTTTTCTTTCCACCATTTTCCTTACAATTAATGTTCATTAATGAAATGAGACAAACTTGGATACTCATAATAATCTCCATTCATTTTGCAATGAGCGCTACAATCATGTTCTCCTCATTGGGACACATAATATTGATGCTTTGAATTTGAAAGAAATCCTTTTTTCCACCATTTTCCTTATAATTAATGTTCATCCATGAAATAAGACAAACATGGATACTCATAATAATCTCTATTCCTTTTGTTATTGACAAAACAATCATGTTCTCCTCTTTGGGATCCATGATATTGATGCTTTTGGATTTGCAAGAAAGGTTTTTTTTCCCCCATTTTCCTCATGATCAAAGTTCATCTGTGACATAAGACAAAATTTGATGCTTTAATAATCTCTATTCATTTTGTTGTGAGCATTGCAATCCTGTTCTCCTTATTGGGATACACGATATTGATGCTTTAGATTTGCAAGAAAAGCTTTTCTTTCTACCATTTTCCTTATAATCAAAGTTCATTTGTGAAATGAGTCAAACTTAGATTCACATAAGAATCTCCATTCTTTTTTGTAATTGGGCATGGCAATCATATTCTCCACATTTAGGATAAGTGTTATTGATGCTTTGGATTTGCAAAAAAAACTTTTCTTTCCATTATTTTCCTTACAATTAATGTTCATTTGTGAAATGAGACAAACTTGGGTACTCGTAATAATCCCAATTCATTTTGTTATGAGCACTACAATCCTATTCTCCCCATTGGGATACAGGATATTGATGCGTTAGATTTGCAAGAAAAGCTTCTCTTTTCACCATTTTCCTTAGAATCAAAGTTCATTCATGAAATGAGTCAAACCTGGATTCTAATAATAATCTCCATTCTTTTTTGTAATTGGGCACCGCAATCATGTTCTCCACATTGGGATAAATAATATTGATGCTTTGGATTTGCAAGAAAATACTTTTCTTTCCACCATTTTCCTTATAATTAATGTTCACCTGTGAAATGAGACAAACTAGGATGCTCGTAATAATCTCCGTTCATTTTCTATGAGCACTAAAATCCTGTTTTCCTTATTGGAATATAAGATATTGATGCTTTGGATTTGTAAAAAATGCTTTTCCTTCTACCATTATCCTTATAACAAATGTTCATTCATGAAATGACTCAAAATTGGATTCTCATAATAATTTGTATTCCTTTTTGTAATTGGGCACTACAATAATGTTCTCCACATTGGGATAAAAGATATTGATGCTTTAGATTTGCAAGAAAAGCTTTTCTTTCCACCATTTTCCTTCCAATGTTCATTCGTGAAATGAAACAAACTTTAATACTCGTAATAATCTCTTTTCATTTTGTTATGAGCACTACAATCATGTTCTCCTATTTGGGATACACGATATTGATCCTTTGGATTTGCAAGAAAAGCTCTTCTTTCAACCATTTTCCTTATAATTAATGTTCATCCGTGAAATGAGATAGACCTGGATGCTTGTAATAATCTTCATTCGTTTTGTTATTAGCACCACAATCATGTTCTCCACATTTGGATACATGATAATGATGCTTTAGATTTAGAAGAAAAACATTTCGTTCCATTATTTTTCATATAATTAAAGTTCATCCAAGAAATGATGCAAACCTGAATACGTGTAATAATCTCCACTCTTTTTGTTATGGGCACTACAATCAAGTTCTCCTCATTAGGATACATGATATTGATGTTTTGGATTTGCAAAAAAAGCTTTTCTTTCCATCATTTTTCTTATAATCAAAGTTCATTCATGAAATGAGTCAATCATGGATTCTCATAGCAATCTCCATTCTTTTGGTAATTGGGCACTACAATCATGTTTTCCACATTGGGATAAATGATATTAATGTTTGGATTTGTAGGAAAAACTTTTTTTCCACCATTTTCCTTATAATCAAAGCTTATTTATGAAATGAGTCAAACTTGGATTCTCATAATAATCACCATTCTTTTTTCAAAATTGGGCACTGCAATCATATTATCCACTTTGGGATAAATGATATTGATGCTTTAGATTTGCAAGAAAAGCTTTTCTTTCCACCATTTTCCTTATAAGTGAAGTTCATCTATGAAATAAGACAAACTTGGATGCTCGTAATAATCTCCATTATTTTTGTCCTGAGCACAACAATATTATTCTCCTCATTGGGATACATGATATTGATGCCTTGGATTTACAAGAAAAGCTTTTCTTTCCACCATTTTTCTTATAACCAAAGTTCATCTGTGAAATGAGACAAACTTAGATACTTGTAATAATCTCTATTCATTTTGTTGTGGGCAGTATAATCATGTTCTTCTCATTGGGATACAGGATATTCATGCTTTGGATTTGTAAGAAAATTTTTTCTTTCCATCATTTTCCTTATAACCAAAGTTCATTCATGAAATAAGACAAACTTGGATACTCATAATAAACTTCATTCATTTTGTTATTGGCACTACAATAATGCTCTCCTCATTGGGATACATGATATTGATGCTTTGGACTTGCAAGAAAAGCTTTTTTTTCCATCATTTGCCTTACAGCCAAAGTTCATCTGTGAAATGAGACAAACTTGGATACTCATAATAATCTCCATTCATTTTGTTATATGCACTACAATCAAGTTCTCTGCATTAGGATAAACGATATTGATGATTTGGATTTGAAAGAAAAACTTTTGTTCCCACCATTTTCTTTATAATTAATGTTCATCCGTGAAATAAGACAAACTTGGATACTTGCAATAATACCCATTCTTTTTGATATTGGCACTACAATCATGTTCTCCACATTGGGATACATGGTATTGATGCTATGCACTTGGAAGAAAAACTTTTCCTTCCACCATTTTCCTTATAATCAATGTTTGTCCATGAAATGATATAAGCTTGGATACTTGTAATAATCTCCATTCTTTTTTGTTATGAGCACTACAATCATGTTCTCCTCATTGGGATACACAATATTGATGCTTTAGATTTGCAGGAAAGCTTTCGTTTTCACCATTTTCCTTATAATGAAAGTTTATTCATGAAATGAGATAAAGTTGGATACTCGTAATAATCTGCATTCTTTTTGTTATGAGCACTACAACCATGTTCTCCTCCTTGGGATGTAGGATTTTGATTCTTTGGATTCGTAAGAAAAGCTCTTGCTTCCACCATTTTTCTTACAATCAACGTTCATCCATGAAATAAGTCAAGCTTGGATTCTCACAATAATCTCCATTTCTTTTGTGATTAGGCACAACAATCATTTTTTCTATTTTGGGATAAACGATATTGATGCTTTGGATTTAAAAGAAAAACTTTTCTTTCCACCATTTTCCTTATAATTAATGTTCATCTGTGAAAGGAGACAAACTTGCATACTAGTAAAATCTCCATTCTTTTTATTATGAGCACTGCAATCATGTTCTTCTCAATGGGACACATGAAATTGATGCTTTGGATTTGCAAGAAAAGCTTATGCTTCCACCATTTTCCTTATAATCAAAGTTCATCAGTGAAACGACACAAACTTGGACACCTGTAATAATCTCCATTCTTTTTGTTATAGGTACTACAATCACGTTCTCTTCTTTGGGATGCATGATATTGTTGCTTTGGATTTAAAGGAAAAAACTTTTCTTTCCATCATTTTTCTCATAGTTAAAGCTCATCTGTGAAACAAGACAAATTTGGGTACTTGTAATAATCTCTATTATTTTAGTTACGGGTACTATAATCATGTTCCCCACATTGGAATACATGATATTGATGCTTTTTATTTACAGGAAAAGCTTTTCTTTCCACTATTTTCCTTGTAATCAAAGTTCATCCTTGGAATAAGATAAACTTGGATACTTACAATAATCTCTATTTTTTTTTGTTATAAGCACTACAATCATGTTCTCCTCATTAGGATACACGATATTGATGCTTTGGATTTGCAAGAAAAGTTTTTCCTTCCACTATTTTACTTATAATCAAAGTTCTTCCATGAAATAACACAAACTTGGATACTTATAATAATCTCTATTCTTTTTGTTATGGGCACTGCAATCATGTTCACCTCTTTGGTATGCACGATATTGTTGCTTTGGATTTATAGGAAAAACTTTTCTTTCTACTATTTTCCTCAAAATCAAAGTTCATTTATGAAATGAGACAAACTTGGATACTTGTATTAATCTCCATTCTTTTTGTCATAGGCACTATAATCATGTTTGCCCTATTGGAACACACAATATTAATGCTTTGGATTTGCAGGAAAAGCTTTTCTTTCCACCATTTTTCTTATTATAAAAGTTCATCTGTGAAATGAGACAAACTTGGATACTTGTAATCATCTCAATTCTTTTTGTTATAAGCACTACAATCATGTTCTCCTCATTAGGACACACGATTTTAATGCTTTGGATTTGCAAGAAAAGCTTTTCCTTCCACCACTTCCTTACAATCAAAGTTCATCCTTGAATTGAGGCAAACTTGGATATTTGTAATAATCTTCATTCTTTTTGTTATTGACACTACAATCATGTTCTACTCATTAGGATGAATGATATTGATGCCTTGGATTTGCAAGAAAAGCTTTTGTCTCCATAATTTCCTTATAATCAAAGTTCACTCGTTAAATAAGCCAAACATGGATTCTCGCAATAATCACCATTCTTTTTGTGATTGGGCACTACAATCAGGTTGTCCATATTGGGATAAATGATCTTGATGCTTTGCATTCGAAAGAAAAACTTTTCTTTTGCCAATTTTCCTTATAATTAACATTCATCCATGAAAATGAGACAAACTTGGATGCTCGTAATAATCTCCATTCTTTTTATTATGCGCACTACAATCACGTTCCCCTCTTTGGGACCCACAATGTTTATGCTTTAGATTTGTAATAAAAGCTTTTCTTACCACAATTTTCCTTATAATCAAAGTTTATTCGTGGAATGAGACGAACTTGGATGCTTGTAATAATCTCTATTCTTTTTGTTATGGGCATTGCAATCATGTTCACCTAAGTGGGATACACGATATTGATGCTTTGGATTTGCAAGAAAAGCTTTTCTTTCTATCATTTTCCTTATAAGCAAAGTTCATTTGTGAAGTGAGTCAAACTTAGATTCTCACAATAATCTCTTTTTTTTTTTTGTAATTGGGCACAACAATCATGTTCTCCATATTAGGATAAACGATATTGATGCCTTGGATTGGAAAGAAAAACTTTTCTTTCCATTATTTTCCTTATAATAAATGTTCATCTGTAAAATAAGATAAACTTGGATTCTTGTAATAATCTTCATTCTCTTTATTATGAGTACTACAATCATATTCTCCTTATTGGGACACAGAATATTGATGCTTTGGATTTGCAAGAAAAGCTTTTTTTTCCACCATTTTCCTTATAATCAAAATTTATTCATGAAATGAGTTAAACTTGGATTCTCAAAATAATCTCCATTCTTTTTCTCATTTGGTACTACAATAATGTTCCCTGCAGTGGGACAAATGATATTTTTGCTTTGGATTTGAAAGAAAGACTTTTCTTTTCACTATTTTCCTTGTAATTAATGTTCATCCATGAAATGAGAAAAACTTAGTACTCGTAATAATCTCCATTCCTTTAGTTATGAACACCAAAATCATATTCCCCTTATTAGGACACATGATATTAATGCATTAGATTTGCAAGAAAAGCTTCTCTTTCCATAATTTTCCTTATAATCAAAGTTTATCCAAGAAATGAGAAAAACTTGGATACTTGTAATAATCTCTATTCTTTTTGTTATGGACACTACAATAATGTTCTTGTCTTTGGGATACATGATATTGATGCTTTGGATTTGCAAGAAAAGTTTTTCTTTCCACCATTTTCCTTGTAATCAAAGTTCATTTGTGAAAAGGGTAAATCTTGGATTCTCATAATAATCTCCATTCTATTTGTAATTGGGCACTGCAATCATGTTCTCCACATTAGGATACATGATATTGATGCTTTGGGCTTGCAAGGAAAGCTTTTTTTTCCATCATTTTCCTTATAATTAATGTTTATCCATGAAATGAGAAAAACTTAGATACTCGCAATAATCTCCATTCATTTTTTTATGAGGGCTACAATCATGTTCTTCTCATTGGGATTCACAATATTGATGCTTTTGATTTGCAAGAAAAGCTTTTCTTTCCATAATTTTTCTCATAATCAAAGTTCATTCGTGAAATGAGTAAAATTTGGATTCTCATAACAATCTCCACTATTTTTTGTAATTGGCACTACAATATGTTCTCCACATTGGGATAAACGATATTGATGCTTTGCATTTGCAAGAAAAACTTTCTTTACACCATTTTTCTTATAATTAATGTTTATCCATAAAATGAGACAAACTTGGATAATTGAAATAATCTCCATAAATTTTGTTATGGGAACTACAAACATGTTTTCCTTATTTAGATACATGATATTGTTGTTTTGGATTTGTAAGAAAAGCTTGTCTTTCCACCATTTTCTTTATAATCAAAGTTCATTCATGAAATGAATCAAACTTGGATTCTCATAAGAATCTCCAATCTTTTTTGTAATTGGGAACTACAATCATGTTCTTCACATTGGGATAAATGATATTGATGCTTTGGATTTGCAAGAAAAACTTTTGTTTCCACCATTTTTTGTATAATTAATGTTTAACCATGAAATGAGACAAACTTGGATACTAATAATAATCTCCATTCATATTTTTATGGGCACTACAATCATGTTCTCCTCGTTGGGACACATGATATTGATCCTTTGGATTTGCAAGAAAAACTTTTCTTTCCACCATTTTCCCTATAATCAAAGTTCATCCATGAAATGAGTAAAATTTGGATTCTCACAATAATCTCCATTCTTTTTGTTATTGAGCACTACAACCATGTTCTCCGTATTGAGATAAATAATATTGATGCTTTGGATTTGAAAAAAAAAAAAAAACCTTTCTTTTCACCATTTTCCTTATAATTAATGTACATCTATAATAGGAGATAAACTTGATACTCATAATAATCTTAGTTCTTTTTACTATAAGCACTACAATCATGTTCTCCTCATTGGGACACACGATATTGATGCTTTGGATTTGCAAGAAAAGCTCTTCCCACCGTTTTTCGTATAATCAAAGTTCATCCATAAAATGAGTCAAACTTGGATTCTCACAATAATCTCTATTCTTTTTTGTAATTGGGCACTACAATCATGTTCTTCGTATTGGGATAAATGATATTGATGATTTCGATTTGGAAAAAAAAACTTTTCCCTAAACCTATTTTTCTTATAATTAATGTTTATCTACGAAAGGAGACAAACTTGCATACTCTTAATAATCTCCATACTTTTTATTATGAGCACTACTATCGTATTCTCCTCACTACGACACACAATATTGATGCTTTAGATTTGAAAGAAAAGCTTTTCTTTCACACCATTTTCCTTATAATTAATGTTCATCCATGAAATGAGACAAACTTAGGTACTCGTAATAATCTCCATTCTTTTTGTTATGAGCACTACAATTATGTTCTCCTCATTGGGACACATGACATTGATCTTTGGAATTGCAAGAATAGTTTTTCTTTCCACCATTTCCCTATAGTAAGGGTTAGTCCATGAAATGAGACAAACTTGGATACTCGTAGTAATCTTAATTATTTTTGTTATAAGCACTACAATCATATTCTCCTCATTGGGATACATGATATTAATGCTTTGGATTTGCAAGAAAAGCTTTTCCTTCCACCATTTTCCTCATAATCAAAGTTCATCTGTGAAATAAGCCAAACTTGGATTCTCACAGTAATCTTCATTCTTTTTGTAATTGGGCAATACAATCATGTTCTTCGCATTGGGATCAAGGATATTGATGCTTCGATTTGAAAAGAAAAACTTTTCTTTCTACCATTTTCCTTATAATTAATATTCACCCTTGAAATGAGTCAAAACCTGGACACTTGTAATAATCTACATTCATTTTGTTATGAGCACTACAATCATGTTCTCCTCATTGGAATACACGATATTGATGCTTTGGATTTGCAAGGAAAGCTTTTCTTTTGACCATTTTCCTTATAATTAAAGTTCATTCATGAAATAAGTCAAACATGGATTCTCATAATAATCTCGATTCTCTTTTGTAATTGGGCACCACAATCATGTTCTCCACATTAGGATAAACAATATTGATGCTTTGGATTTGCAAGAAAAACTTTTCTTTCCACCATTTTCCTTATAATTAATGTTCATCCATGATATGAGACAAACTTGGATACTCATAATAATCTCCATTTTTTATGTTACGTGCACTACAATCATGTTCTCCTTATTGGGATACACAATATTGGTGCTTTGGATTTGCAAGAAAAGCTCTTCTTTCCACCATTTTCCTTATAATCAAAGTTCATCCATAAAATGAGTTAAACTTGGATTCTCACAATAATCTCTTTTTTTTAATTGGGCACTATAATCATTTTCTTCGTATTGGGATAAACGATATTGATTCTTTGGATTTAAAAGAAAAACTTTTCTTTTCATCATTTTCCTTATAATTTATTTGTTAAAGGAGACAAACTTGCATACTCATAATAATGTCCATTCCTTTTACGATGAGCACTACAATTATGTTCTCATCATTAGGACACATAATATTAATGCTTTGGATTTACAAGAAAAGCTCTTCTTTCCACCATTTTCTTTATAATCAAAGTTCATCCATGAAATTAGTCAAACTTGGATTATCACAATAATCTCCATTCTTTTTGCAATTGGGAAATACAATCATGTTCTTCGTATTGGGGGTAAACGATATTGATTCTTTGGATTTGAAAAAAAACCTTTCTTTCCACCATTTTCCTTAAAATTAAAGTTCATCTATAAAAGAAGGCAGACTTGCATACTCATAATAATCTCAGTTTTTTTTATTATGAGCACTACAACATGTTCCCCTCATTGGGACACGCGACATTGATGCTTTGGATTTGTAGGAAAAGCTTTTCTTTCCACCATGTTCCCTAGGATCAAAGTTTATCTGTGAAGTGGGACAAACTTGGATACTTATAATAATCTCCATTCTTTTTGTTATGGCTAATACAATCATGTTCACCTTACTGGGATGCATGATATTGTTGCTTTGGATTCGAAAGAAAAGCTTTTTGTTCCACCATTTTCCTCATAATCAAAGTTCATCCGTGAAATGTGACAAACTTGGGATAGGTGTAATAATCTCCATTCTTTTTGTTATGGGCACTATAATCATGTTCTCCTCAATAGGGTACACGATCTTGGTGCTTTGGATTTGCAGGAAAGGCTTTTCTTTCCACTATTTTTCTTATAATAAAACTTCATCCATAAAATAAGTCAAACTTGGATACTCATAATAATCTTTATTCTATTTGTTATGAGCACTACAATCATATTCTCCTCATTGGGATATGCGATATTGATGCTTTGGATTTGCAAGAAAAGCTCTTATTTTCATTATTTTCCTTATAATCAAAGTTCATCCATGAAATGAGTCAAACTTGGATTCTCATAATAATCTCTACTCTTTTTGTAATTAGGAATTACAATCATGTTCTCCGTATTGGGATAAATAATATTGATGGTTTGGATTTGGAAAAAAAACTTTTCTTTCCACCATTTTCCTTATAATTAATGTTCATCTGTGAAAGGAGACAAACTTACATACTCGTAATAATCTTCATACTTTTTATTATGAGCACTACAATTATATTCTGCTCATTGGGATACACGATATTGATGCTTTGGATTTGAAAGAAAAAACTTTTCTTTCTACTATTTCTGTCATAATTAACATTCATCAATGAAATGAGACAAACTTGGATACTCGTAATAGTCTCTATTTTTTTTTGTTATGAGCACTACAATCATATTCTCCTCATTGGGACATATGATATTGATGCTTTGGATTTGCATGAAAAGCTTTTCCTTCCACTATTTTCTCTATAGGAAAGGTAAGTCAGTGAAATGAGACAAACTTGGATATTCATAATAATCTCAATTATTTTTGTTACAAGCACTACAATCATATTCTCCTCATTAAGATACATGATATTAATGCCTTGGATTTGCGAGGAAAGCTTTTCTTTCCACCATTTTCCTTATAATCAAAGTTTATTCATGAAATAAGCCAAACTTGGATTCTCATAATAATCTCTATTCTTTTTTGTAATTGGGCACTACAATTCATGTTCTTCACATTGGGATAAATGATATTGATGCTTTGGATTTGAAAGAAAAACTTTTCTTTCCACCATTTTCCTTATAATTAATGTTCGTTCGTGAAATGAGACAAACTTGGATGCTCGTAATAATCTCCATTCATTCTGTTATGAGCACTACATTCATGTTCTCCTTATTGGGATACACGTATTCATGCTTTGGATTTGCAAGAAAAGCTCTTCTTTCTACTATTTTCCTTGTAATCAAAGTTCATCCATGAAATAAGTTAAACTTGGATTCTCATAATAATCTCCATTATTTTTGTAATTGGGAACTACAATCATTTTCTTCGTATTGGGATAAACGATATTGATTCTTTGGATTTGAAAGAAAAACTTTTCTTTTCGCCATTTTCCTTATAATTAATGTTCATTTGTGAAAGAAGACAAACTTGCATACTCATAATAATGTCCATTCCTTTTACTATAAGCACAACAATCACATTCTCCTCATTAGGATGCACGATATTAATGCTTTGGATTTGCAAGAAAAGCTTTTCTTTCCGCCGTTTTCCTTATAATCAAAGTTCATTTATGAAATGAGACAAACTTGGATACTTGTAATAATCTCCATTCTTATATTATGGGCACTACAATGATGTTCTTCTCATTGGGATGCACAATATTGTTTCTTTGGATTTGCAAGAAAAGCTTTTCTTTCCACCATTTTCCTTATAATCAAAGTTCATCCATGAAATGAGACAAACTTGGATACTTATAATAACCTGTATTCATTCTGTTATGAGCAATGCAATCATGTTCTCCTTATTGGGATGCACGTTATTGATGCTTTGGATTTGCCAGAAAAGCTCTTCTTTCCACCATTTTCATTATAATCAAAGTTCTTCCATGAAATGTGACAAACTTGGACACTCACAATAATCTCTAATCTTTTTGTTATTGGCGCTGCAATCATGTTCTCCACATTGGGATACATGATTTTGATGCTTTGGATTTGCAAGAAAAGCTTTTTTTTCACTATTTTCCCTATAATCAAAGTTCATCCATAAACTGATACAAACTTGGATACTCATAATAATCTCCATTTTTTTTGTTATGGGCACTAAAATCATTTTCTTCTCATTGGGATACACGATATTAATGCTTTGGATTTGCAAGAAAAGCTTTTCTTTGCACCATTTTCCTTATAATTGTAGTTCATTTGCAAATTGAGTCAAAATGGGATTCTCATAATAATCTCCATTCTTTTGGTAATTGGGCACTACAATCATGTTATCCACATTGAGATAAACAATATTAATGCTTTGGATTTGCAAGAAAAATTTTTCTTTCCATAATTTTCCTTATTATTATTATTCTTCTGTGAAATGAGATAAACTTGGATACTCATTATAATCTCTGTTCTTTCTGTTATGAGCACAACAATCATGTTCTTCTCATCGGGATACACAATATTAATGCTTTTGGTTTGCAAGAAAAGCTTTTCTTTCTAACCATTTTCCTTACAATCAAAGTTCATTTATGAAATTAGTTAAGCTTAGATTCTCCTAGCAATCTCTATTCTTTTTTGAAATCGGGCACTACAATCATGTTCTCCTCATTGGGATAAATGATATTAATGCTTTGGATTTGCAAGAAAATCTTTTCTTTCCATGCTTTTCCTTATAATCAAAGTTCATTCGTGAAATGAGTCAAACATGGATTCTCATAACTATATCTATTCTTTTTGTAATTGGGCACTACAATCATGTTCTCCGTATTGGGATAAATGATATTGATACTTTGGATAAGAAAAACTTTTTTCCACCATTTTCCTTATAATGAATGTTCATCTATGAAAGGAGACAAACCTACATACTCCTAATGATCTCCACTCATTTCATTATGAGCACTACAATCATGTTCTCCTCATTGGATACACAATATTGATGCTTTGGATTTGAGAGAAAAGCTTTCCTTTCCACCATTTTCCTTATAATCAAAGTTCATTCGTGAAATGAGAAACTTGGATACTTAAATAATTCCTATTTTTTTGGTTATGGGCACTACAATCATGTTTTCCTTATTGGGATACATGATATTGATGCTTTGGATTTGCAAGAAAAGCTTTTCCTTCTTTGATTTTCCTCATAATCAAAGTTCATTCACGAAATGATTTAAAGATAGATTCTCATAACAATCTCCATTCTTTTTGTAATTGGACACAATAATCATGTTCTCTGTATTGGGATAATCAATCTTGATCCTTTAGATTTGAAAGAAAAACTTTTTTTCCACCATTTTCCTTATAAATAACGTTCATCTGGGAAATAAGATAAATTGGATACTCGTAATAATCTCTATTCTTTTTGTTATGAGCATTACAATCGTGTTCTCCTCTTTGGGACACATGATATTGATGCTTTGGATTTGCAAAAAATGTTTTTCTTTCCTCCATTTTCCTTATAATCAAAGTTCATCCACGAAATGAGACAAACTAGAAATACTTTTAATAATCTCCATTCTTTTTGTTAGGGGCACTACAATCATGTTCTCCTCATTGGAATACATGATATTGATGCCTTGAATTTGTAGGAAAAGCTTTTCCTTCCACCATTTTCCTTATAATAAATGCTCATCGTGAAATGAGACAAAGTTGGATACTCCTAAAAATCCCCATACTTTTTGTTAAAAGCACTACAATCATGTTCTTCGCATTAGGATAAATGATATTGATGCTTTGGATTTGAAAGAAAAAATTTTCTTTCCCCATTTTTCGTACAATTAAAGTTCATCCGTGAAATGAGACAAACTTGGATACTCATAATAATCTCCATTCTTTTTGTTATGAGCACTACAATCATGCTCTCCTCATTGGGACACATGATATTGATGCTTTGGATTTGCAAGAAGAGATTTGTTTCCACCATTTTCCTTATAATCAAAGTTCATCCATAAACTGATACAAAACATGGATACTTGTAATAATCTTCATTCTTTTTGTTGCGGGCACTACAATCATGTTCTCCTCATTGGGATGCACGATATTGATGCTTTGGATTTGCAAGAAAAGCTTTTTTTTCCACCATTTCCTTATAATCAAAGTTCATTCGTGAAATGAGTCAAACATGGATTCTCATAAAAATCTCCATTCTTTTATAATTGGGCACAATAATCACATTCTCTGTATTGGGATAAACGATCTTGTTGCTTTGGATTCAAAAGAAAACTTTTTTTTCCACCATTTTCCTTATACTTAATGTTCATCCATGAAATGAGACAAACTTGGATACTTGTAATAATCTTCATTCTTTTTGTTATGAGCACTACAATCATGTTCTCCTCATTGGGACACACGATATTACTGCTTTGGACTTTCAAGAAAAGCTTTTCTTTCCGCCATGTTCCTTATAATCAAAGTTCATCTGTGAAATGAGATAAACTTTGATACTTGTAATAATCTCAATTCATTTTGTTATGGGCACTACAATCATATTCTCCTCTTTGGGATACATGATATTGATGCTTTGGATTTGTAGGAAAAGCTTTTCTTTCCACCATTTTCCCTATAATCAAAGGTCATTCATGAAATGAGTCAAACTTAGATTCTAACAATAATCTCCATTCTTTTTTTAATTGGGCACTACAATTATGCTCTCCGCATTGGGACACACGATATTTATGCTTTGGATTTAAGAAAAAGACTTTTCTTTCCACCATTTTCCTTATAATTAATGTTTATCCATGAAATGAGAAAAACTTGGGTACTCTTAATAATCTACATTCTTTCAGATATGAGCACTACAATCATGTTCTCCTTATTGGGACACACGATATTGATGCTATGGATTTGCAAGAAAAGCATTTCTTTCCACCATTTTCCTTATAATTAAAGTTTATCCGAGAAATGAGACAAACTTGGATACTTGTAATAACCTTCATTCATTTTATTATGAGCACTAAAATAAAGTTCTCCTCATTGGGATAGATCATATTGATGCTTTGGATTTACAAGAAAAGCTCTTCTTTCCACCATTTTTCTTATAATCAAAATTCATCTATTAAATGAGTCAAACATGGATTCTGACAATAATCTCCATTCTTTTTGTAACTGGGCACTACAATGATGTTCTCTGCATTGGGATAAACGATATTGATGCTCTGGATTTAAAAGAAAAACTTTTCTTTCCACCATTTTCCTAATAAGTAACGTTCATCTGTGAAATAAGATAAACTGGATACTCGTAATAATCTCCATTCTTTTTATTATGAGCACTACAATCGTGTTCTCCTCTTTGGGACACACAATATTGATGCTTTGGATTTGCAAAAAAAGTTTTTCTTTCCTTCATTTTCCTTATAATCAAAGTTCATCCGCAAAATGAGACAAACTTGAATACTTGTAATAATCTCCAATCTTTTTGTTGGGGGTACTACAATCATGTTCTCCTTATTGGAATACACGATATTGATGCTTGGATTTGTAGGAAAAGCTTTTTTTTCCACCATTTTCCTTATAATAAATGCTTATCGTGAAATGAGACAAAGTTGGATACTCCTAAAAATCCCCATTCTTTTTGTTAAGAGCACTACAATCATGTTCTTCACGTTAGGATAAATGATATTGATGCTTTGGATTTGAAAGCAAAAATTTTCTTTCCCCATTTTTCTTACAATTAAAGTTCATCTGTGAAATGAGATAAACTTGGATACTCATAATAATCTCCATTCTTTTTGTTATGAGCACTACAATCATGCTTTCCTCATTGGGACACATGATATTGATGCTTTGGATTTGCAAGAAGAGCTTTTTTTTCCACCATTTTCCTTATAATCAAAGTTCATCCATAAACTGATACAAAACTTGGATACTTGTAATAATCTCCAATTTTTTTGTTATGGGCACTACAATCATATTCTCCTCATTGGGATGCACGATATTGATGCTTTGGATTTGCAAGAAAAGCTTTTCTTTTCACCATTTTCCTTATAATTAAAGTTCATTCATGAAATAAGTCAAACGTGGATTCTCACAAAAATCTCCATTCTTTTGGTAATTGGGCACAATAATCACGTTCTCTGTGTTGGGATAAATGATCTTGCTGCTTTGGATTCGAAAGAAAAACTTTTCTTTCCACCATTTTCCTTATACTTAATGTTTATCCATGAAATGAGACAAACTTGGATACTTGTAATAATCTTCATTCTCTTTGTTATGAGCACTACAATCATGTTCTCCTATTGGGACACACGATATTACCGCTTTGGAATTTCAAGAAAAGCTTTTCTTTCCACCATGTTCCTTATAATCAAAGTTCATCTACAAAATGAGACAAACTTGGATACTTGTAATAATCTCAATTCATTTTGTTATGGGCACTACAATCATATTCTCCTCTTTGGGATACATGATATTGATGCTTTGGATTTATAGGAAAAGCTTTTCTTTTCACCATTTTTCCTATAATCAAAGGTCATTCATGAAATGAGTCAAACTTAGATTCTAACAATAATCTCCATTCTTTTTCTAATTGGGCACTACAATTATGCTCTCCGCTTTGGGACACACGATATTTATGCTTTGAATTTGAGAAAAAGACTTTCTTTTTGCCATTTTCCTTATAATTAATGTTCATCTATGAAATGAGAAAAACTTGGGTACTCTTAATAATCTACATTCTTTTAGTTATGAGCACTACAATCATGTTCTCCTTTTTGGGACATGCAATATTGATGCTTTAGATTTGCAAGAAAAGCATTTCTTTCCACCATTTTCCTTATAATCAAAGTTTATCTGAGAAATGAGACAAACTTGGATACTCATAATAACCTTTATTTATTTTATTATGAGCACTAAAATAATGTTCTCCTCATTGAGATAGATCATATTGATGCTTTAGATTTACAAGAAAAGCTCCTCTTTCCACCATTTTCCTTATAATCAAAATTCATCCATTAAATGAGCCAAACGTGGATTCTGACAATAATCTCCATTCTTTTTGTAACTGGGCACTACAATATTATTCTCTGTATTGGGATAAACGATATTGATGCTCTAGATTTGAAAGAAAAACTTTTCTTTACACCATTTTCCCTATAATTAATGTTTATATGTGAAAAGAGACAAACTTTCATACGTATAATAATCTCCATTCTTTTTATTATGAGCACTACAGTAATGTTATCCTCATCAAGGCACATGATATTGATGCTTTGGATTTGCAAAGAAAGCTTTTCTTTCCAACATTTTCCTCATAATCAAAGTTTATTTGTGAATTTAGACAAACTTCGATACCTATAATAATCTCCATTGTTTTTGTTGTGGGCACTATAATCATCTTCCCCTCCCTGGAATACATGATATTGATGCTTTGGATTTACAGAAAAAGCTTTTCTTTCCACCATATTCCTCATAATAAAAGTTCATCTGTGAAATGAGATAAACTTGGATACTCATAATAATCTCTATTCTTTTTGTTATGAGCACTACAATCATGTTCTCCTCATTGGGACACATGATATTAATGCTTTGGATTTGCAAGAAAGGCTTTCCTTTCAACATTTTCCTTATAATAAAAGTTCATCCGTGAAATGAGACAACCTTGGATACTCATAATAATCTCCATTCTTTTTGTGATGAGCACTATAATCATGTTCTCCTCATTGGGACACACGATATTGATGCTTTGGATTTGCAAGAAAAGTTTTTCTTTCCACCATTTTCTTTAAAATCAAACTTCTTCCATGAAATGAGACAAACCTGGATATTTATAATAATCTCCATTCTTTTTGTTATAGACACTATAATCATGTTATCTGTATTAGGATAAATGTTCTTGATGCTTTGGATTCGAAAAAAAATTTTTTCCCCTATTTTCCTTATAATTAACGTTCATCCGTGAAATGAAACAAACTTGGGTGCTCGTAATAATCTCTATTCTTTTTATTATGCACACAATAATCATGTTCCCCTCTTTGGGACACACGATGTTAATGCTTTAGACTTCCAAGAAAAGCTTTTCTTTCTACCATTTTCCTTATAATCAAAGTTTATCCATGGAATGAGACAAACTTAGTTGCTTGTAATAATCTCCATTCTTTTTGTTATGGGCACTACAATCACGTTCTCCTCAGTTAGATACACGATATTGATGCTTCAGATTTGCAAGAAAAGCTTTTATGTCCACCATTTTCCCTATAATCAAAGTTTATTTGTGAAGTGAGTCAAACTTGAATTCTCACAACAATCTCCATTTTTTTGTAATTGGGCACAACAATCATGTTCCCCATATTGGGATAAATGATATTGATGCTTTGGATTTGAAAGAAATACTTTTCTTTCCACTATTTCTTTATAATTAATGTTCATTCGTGAAAGGAGACAAACTTGGAATCTCAGATTAATCTTTATTTTTTTTGTTATGAGCACTACAATCATGTTCTCCTCATTGGGACACACGATATTGATGCTTTGGATTTGCAAGAAAAGCTTTTCTTTCTACCATTTTCCTTATAATCAAAGTTCATCCGTGAAGTGAGACAAACTTGGATACTTGTAATAATCACCATTCATTTTGTTATGGGTACTACAATCATGTTCTCCTTTTTAGGATACAAGATATTGATGCTTTGGATTTGCAAGAAAAGCTTTTCTTTTCCCTAATTTCCTTATAATCAAAGTTCATTCATGAAATGTCTCAAACATGGATTCTAACAATAATCTCTTTTTCTAATTGGGCAGTACAATCATGTTCTCTGCATTGGGACAAATGATATTTTATGCTTTGGATTTGAAAGAAAGACTTTTCTTTCCACCATTTTCCTTATAATTAAGGTTCATCCATAAAATGAGAAAAACTTAGATCTTGTAATAATCTCCATTCTTTTTGTTATGAGCACTACAATCATGTTCTTCTTATTGAGACACACGATATTGATGCCTTAGATTTGCAAGAAAAGCTTTTCTTTCCACCATTTTCCTTATAATTAAAGTTCATTTGAGAAATGAGACAAACTTGGATACTTGTGATAATCTCCATTCTTTTTGTTATCGGCACTACAATCATGTTCTACTTAGTTGGATACACTATATTGATGCTTTGGATTCGCAAGAAAAGCTTTTCTTTCCACCATTTTCCTTATAATTAAAGTTCATTTCTGGAATGAGTCAATCTTGGATTATCATAATAACCTCCATTCTATTTGTAATTGGGCACTACATTCAAGTTCTCCACATTAGGATACATGATATTGATGCTTTGGATTTGCAAGAAAAGTTTTTTTTCCATCATTTTCCTTATAATTAATGTTCATCCGTAAAATAAGCAAACTTGGATACTCGTAATAATCTCTATTCATTTTGTTATGAGTGCTACAATCATGTTTTCCTCATTGGGATACACGATATTGATCCTTTTGATTTGCAAGAAAAGGTTTTATTTTCACAATTTTCCTTATAATCAAAGTTTATGCGTGAAATGAGTCAAACTTCGATTCTCATAATAATCTCCATTATTTTTTGTTATTGGGCACTACAATCATATTCTCCACATTAGGATAAACGATATTGATGCTTTGGATTTGCAAGAAAAACTTTATTTCCATAATTTTTCTTATAATTAATGTTTATACGTGAAATAAGGCAAACATGGATACTTGTAATAATCTCCATTCATTTTGTTATAAGCACTACAATTATGTTCTCCTCATTGGGATGCACGACATTGATGCTTTGGATTTGCAAGAAAAGCTTTTCTTTCCTCCATTTTTTTTATAATTAAAGTTCATTCGTGAAATGAGTCAAACTTGGATTCTCATAATAATCTCCACTTTTTTTTGTAATTGGGGACTACAATCATGCTTTCAACACTAGGATAAATGATATTGGTGCTTTGGATTTGCAAGAAAAGCTCTTCTTTCCACCATTTTCCTTATAATCAAAGTTCATCCATTAAATGAGTCAAACCTGGATTCTTAGAATTATCTCCATTCTTTTTTTAATTGGGCATTACAATCATGTTCTCCGTATTGGGATAAACTATATTGATGCTTTGGATTTGAAAAAAAACTTTTGTTCCCACCATTTTCCTTGTAATTAATATTCATCTATAAATGGGGACAAACTTGCATACTCATAATAATCTTAGTTCTTTTTATTTTGAGAACTATAATCATGTTCTCCTTATTGGGACATATGATATTAATGCTTTGGATTTGCAAGAAAAGCTTTTTTTTACACCATTTTTTTGGAATCAAAGTTCATCCGTGAAATCAGACAAACTTGGATACTTGTAATAATCTCCATTCTTTTTGTTATGGGTGCTACAATCATGTTCTCCTTATTAGGATGCATGATATTATTGCTTTGGATTTGAAAGAAAAGCATTTTTTTTTGCCATTTTCCACATAATCAAAGTTAATCCGTAAAATGAGACAAACATGGGATACTTGTAATAATCTCCATTCATGTTGTTATAGGCACTACAATCATGTTCTCCTCATTAGGATGTATGATATTGGTGCTTTGGATTTGCAGGAAAGGCTTTTCTTTCCACCATTTTCCTTATAATCAAAGTTCATCCATAAAATGAGACAAATTTGGATACTTGTAATAGTCTCCATTCCTTTTGTTATGGGCACTACAATCATGTTCTCCTCATTGGGATGCACGATATTGATGCTTTGGATTTGCAAGGAAAGCTTTTCTTTCCACCATTTTCCTTATAATCAAAGTTCATTCATGAAATGAGTCAAACATCGATTCTCACAACAATCTCCATTCTTTTTGTAATTGGGCACAATAAGCACGTTCTCTGTATTGGGATAAATGATCTTACTGCTTTGGATTTGAAAGAAAAACTTTTCTTTCCACTATTTTCTTTATACTTAATGTTCATCCGTGAAATGAGTCAAACTTATATACTTGTAATAATCTTCATTTTTTTCGTTATGAGCACTACAATCATGTTCTCCTCATTGGGATACACGATATTACTGCTTTGGATTTTCAAGAAAAGCTTTTCTTTCCACCATGTTCCTTATAATCAAAGTTCATCTGTGAAATAAGACAAACTTGGATACTTGTAATAATCTCCATTCATTTTGTTATGGGCACTACAATCATGCTCTCCTCATTGGGATACATGATATTAATGCTATGGATTTATAGGAAAAGCTTTTCTTTCCACCATTTTCCCTATAATCAAAGGTCATTCATGAAATGAGTCAAACTTAGATTCTAACAATAATCTCCATTCTTTTTCTAATTGGGCACTACAATTATGTTCTCCGCATTAGGACACATGATAATTATGCTTTAGATTTAGGAAAAAGACTTTTCTTTCCACCATTTTCCTTATAATTAATGTTTATCTATGAAATGAGAAAAACTTGGGTGCTCTTAATAATCTACATTCTTTTAGTTATGAGCACTACAATTATGTTCTCCTTATTGGGACATACGATATTGATGCTTTGGATTTGCAAGAGAAACATTTCTTTCCACCATTTTCCTTATAATCAAAGTTTATCCGAAAAATGAGACAAACTTGGATACTCGTAATAACCTTTATTCATTTTATTATGAGCACTAAAATAATGTTCTCCTCATTGGGATAGATCATATTGATGCTTTGGATTTACAAGAAAAGCTCCTCTTTCCACCATTTTCCTTATAATCAAAAATCATCTATTAAATGAGCCAAACGTGGATTCTAACAATAATCTCCATTCTTTTTGTAACTGGGCACTACAATGTTGTTCTCTGTATTGGGATAAATGACATTGATGCTCTAGATTTGAAAGAAAAACTTTTCTTTCCACCATTTCCCCTATAATTAATGTTCATCTGTGAAAAGAGACAAACTTTCATACTCATAATAATCTCCATTCTTTTTATTATGAGCACTACAATAATGTTATCCTCATCAGGGCACACGATATTGATGCTTTGGATTTGCAAAGAAAGCTTTTCTTTCCAACATTTTCCTTATAATCAAAGTTTATCTATGAATTTAGACAAACTTCGATACCTATAATAATCTCCAATTTTTTTGTTGTGGGCACTATAATCATGTTCCCTCACTGGAATACACGATATTGATGCTTTGGATTTGTAGAAAAAACTTTTTTTTTCCACCATATTCCTTATAATAAAAGTTCATTTGTGAAATGAGGTAAACTTGGATATTCATAATAATCACTATTCTTTTTGTTATGAGCACTACAATCATGTTCTCCTCATTGGGACACACGATATTGATGCTTTAGATTTGCAAGAAAAGCTTTTCTTTCCACATTTTCCTTATAATAAACATTCATCCGTGAAATGAGACAATCTTGGATACTCATAATAATCTCCATTCTTTTTGTTATGGGCACTGCAATCATGTTCTCCTCAGTTAGATACACAATATTGATGCTTCGGATTTGCAAGAAAAGCTTTTATGTCCACCATTTTCCCCATAATCAATGTTTATTCGTGAAGGGAGTCAAATTGGATTCTCACAACAATCTCTATTTTTTTGTGATTGGGCACAACAATCATGTTCCCCACATTGGGATAAACGATATTGATGCTTTGGATTTGAAAGAAAAACTTTTCTTTCCACCATTTTCCTTATAAGTAATGCTCATCTGTGAAAAGAGACATACTTGCATACTCGTAATAATCTCTATTCTTTTTTTTATGAGCAATACAATTATGTTCTTCTCATTGGGACACATGATATTGATGCTTTGGATTTACAAGAGAAGCTTTTCTTTCCACCATTTTCCTTAAAATCAAAGTGCATTCGTGAAATGGGACAAGCTTGGGTACTTGTAATAATCTCTATTCTTTTGTTATGGGCATGGCAATCATGTTCTCCTATTGGGACGCATGATATTGCTTCTTTGGGTTTACAAGAAAAGCATTTCTTTCCACCATTTTTCTTATAATCAAAGTTTATCCGTGAAATGAGACAAACTTGGATACTTGTAATATTATCCATTTTTTTTGTTATACACACTACAATGATGCTTTGGATTCGAAAGAAAAGCTTTTCTTTCCACCATTTTCCTTACAATCAAAGTTCATTTGTGAAATGAGTCAAACTTGGATTCTGACAATAATCTCCATTCCTTTTTCTAATTAGGCACTACAATCATGTTCTCTGCATTAGGATAAATGATATTTAGGCTTTAGACCATTTTTCTTATAATTAATGTTCATCTGTGAAATGCGAAAAACTTAAATACTCATAATAATCTCCGTTCTTTTAGTTATGAGCACTACAATCATGTTCTCCTTATTGGGACATGCAATATTGATGCTTTGGATTTGTAAGAAAAGCTTTTCTTTCTACCATTTTCATTATAATCAAAGTTCATCCAAGAAATGTGACAAACTTGCATACTCTTAATAACCTTCATTCATTTTATTATGAGCACTACAATCATGCTCTCCGTGTTGGGATACATGATATTGATACTTTGGATTTGCAAGACAAGCTTTTCTTTCCACCATTTTCCTTATAATCAAAGTTCATCCATAAAATAAGGCAAACTTGGATACTTGTAATAATCTTATTCTTTTTGTTATAGGCACTAGAATCATGTTTGGCTTATTGGGATGCATGATATTGATGCTTTGGATTTGTAGGAAAAGCTATTCTTCCCACCATTTTCTTTAAAACCAAAGTTCATTCGTGAAATGAGTCAAGCTTGGATTCTTATAATAATCTCCATTCTTTTTGTAATTGTGCACTACAATCATGTTCTCCATGTTGGGATAAATGATATTGATGTTCAGATTTGCAAGAAAAACTTTTATTCCTGCCATTTTCCTTATAATTAATGTTCATCCATGAAATGAGATAGACTTGGATACCCATAATAATCCTCATTTTTTTGTTATGAGCAATACAATTATGTTCTCCTCATTAGGACACACAATATTGATGCTTTGGACGTGAAGGAAAATATTTTCTTTCCACCAGTTTCCCTATAATTAATGTTTATTCATGAAATGAGACAATCTTGGATACTTATAATAATCTCCATTCTTTTTGCTATTAACACTACAATTATGTTCTCCTCATCGGGATGCACGATATTGATGCTTTGCATTTGCAAGAAAAGCTTTTTTTTTTGTGATTTCCCTTATAATCAAAGTTAAGTCGAGAAATGAGTCAAACTTAGATTCTCACAATAATCTCGAATCATTTTGCAATTGGGCACTACAATCATGTTCTCTGCATTGGGCTAAAGGATATGATGCTTTAGATTTAAAAGAAAAACTTTTCTTTCCACTATTTTCCTTATAATTAATGTTCATCAGTGAAATGAGCAAACTTGGATATTTGTAATAATCTCCATTATTTTTGTTATGAGCACTATAATCATTTTCTCCTCATTGGGACACACGATATTGATGCTTTAGATTTGCAGGAAAAGCCTTTCTTTTCCACCATTTTCCTTATAATAAAAGTTCATTCATGAATTAAGACAAACTTGGATACTCGTAATAATCTCCATTCTTTTTGTTATGATCACTATAATCATGCTTTCCTCATTGGGACACATGATATTGATGTTTTGGATTTGCAAGAAAAGCTTTTCTTTTCACCATTTTCCTTATAATCAAGTTCATTCGTGAAATGACTCAAACTTGGATTCTCAAAATAATCTCTATTCCTTCTGTAATTGGGCACTATAATCATGTTCTACGTATTGGGATAAATGATCTTGATGATTTGGATTTGAAAGAAAAACTTTTCCTTCAAACATTTTCCTTATAATTAATGTTCACCCGTCAAATGAGGCAAACTTGGATACTTGTAATAATCTCCATTCTTTTTATTATGGGCACTACAATTATGCTCTCCTCATTGGGATACACGATATTGAAGCTTTGGATTTGCAAGAAAAGCTTTTCTTTCCCCTATTTTCCTTATAATAAAAACTCATCCGTGAAATGAGACAAACTTGGATACTCGTAACAATCTCCATTCTTTCTGTTATGAGCACTAAAATCATGTTCTCCTCATTGGGACACACGATACTATTACTTTGGATTTGCAAGAAAAGCTTTTCTTTCCACCATTTTCCTTATTATCAAAGTTTATCTGTGAAATGATACAAACTTGGTTACTTATAGTAATCTCCATTCTTATTGTTACGGGCACCACAATCATGCTCTCCTCATTGGGATACATGATATTAATGTTATGGATTTACAGGAAAAGCTTTTTCTTTCCACTATTTTCCTCATAAGAAAAGTTCATCCATGAAATGAGACAAACTTGGGTACTTGTAATAATCTCCTTTCTTTTTGTTATGAGCACTACAATCATCTTCTCCTTATTAGGACACACGATATTGATGCTTTGGATTTGCAAGAAAAGCTTTTCTTTTCGCCATTTTCTTTAAAAATTAAGTTCATTTGTGAAATGAGTCAACCTTGGATTCTTAGAATATTCTCCATTCTTTTTGTAATTGGGCAATACAATCATGATCTCTGCATTGGGATAAACGATATTGATGCTTTGCATTTGAAAGAAAGACTTTACTTTCCACCATTGTCCTTATAGTAAATGTTCATCCGTGAAATGAGACAAGCTTGGGTACACATAATAATCTCCATTCTTTTTGTTTTGAGCACTACAATCATGTTCTCCTTATTGGGACACAAGATATTGATGCTTTGGATTTGCAAGAAAAGCTTTTCTTTCCACCATTTTCCTTATACTCAAGGTTCATCCATGAAATGACACAAACTTGGATACTTGTAATATTCTCCATTCTTTTTGTTGTGGGCATTAGAATTATGTTCTCCTCATTGGGATGCACGATATTGATGCTTTGGATTTGCAAGAAAAGCTTTTCTTTCCATCATTTTCCTTATAATCAAAGTTCATGGGTGAAATGACTCAATCTTGGATTTTAATAATAATCTCTACTCCATTTGTATTGGGCACCACAATCATGCTCTCCACATTAGGATACATGATATTGATGCTTTGGACTTGCAAAAAATGCTTTTGTTCCATCATTTTCCTTATAATTAATGATCATCTATGAAATAAGATAAACTTGGATACTCATAATAATCACCATCCATTTTGCTATAAGCACTACAATCATGTTCTCCTGATTAGGATGCACGATATTGATGCTTTGGATTTGCAAGAAAAGCTTTTCTCTCCACTATTTTGCTTATAATCAAAGTTCATCCATGAAATAAGTCAAACTTGGATTCTCATCATAATCTCTATTCCTTTTGTGATTGGGTAGTATAATCATGCTCTCCATATTAGGATACAAGGCATTAATGCTTTGGATTTGCAAGAAAAGCTTTTATTTCCACCATTTTCCTTATATTCAAGTTTATTTGTGAAATGAGTCAAACTTGGATTCTCATAATAATCTCTATTCTTTTTGTAATTGGGCACTACAATCCTAACCCGATATTGATGCTTTGGATTTGGAAGAAAAATTTTTTTCTGCCATTTTCCTTATAATTAATGTTCATCCGTGAAACAAGACAAACTTGGGTATTCGTAATAATCTCCACTCTTTTTGTTATAAGCACTACAATCATGTTCTCGTCATTGGGACACATGATATTGATGCTTTGGATTTGCAAGAAAAGCTTTGCTTTCACCATTTTCCTTATAATCAAAGTTAATTGGTGAAATGAGTCATTCTTGGATTCTCATAATAATCTCCATTCTATTTGTAATTGGGCACTACAATCATATTCTCCATATTAGGATACTTGATGTTGATGCTTTGGATTTGCTAGCATAACTATTCTTTCGACCATTTTCTATATAATTAATGTTCATCCGTGAAATAAAACAAACTTGGATACTCATAATAATCTATTAATTTTGTTATGAGCACTACAATCGTATTCTCCTCATTTGGGGACACGACACTGATGCTTTGAATTTGCAAGAAAAGTGTTTCTTTCTGCCATTTTCCATATAATCACGTTCATTCGTGAAATGAGTCAAACATGGATTCTCCTAATATTCTCCATTCTTTTTACAATTGGGCACTACAATCATGATCGCTGTATTGGGATAAACAATATTGATGCCTTGGATTTGAAAGAAAGACTTTTCTTTCCACCATTTTCCTTATAATTAATGTTCATCTGTGAAATGAGACAAACTTGGATACTCATCATAATCTCCATTCATTTTGTTATGAGCACCACAATCATGTTCTCCTCATTGGGATGCACGATATTGATGCTTTGGATTTACAAGAAAAGCTCTTTTTTCCACTGGCTTCCTTGTAGTCAAAGTTTATCCATGAAGTAAGTCAAATATGGATTCTCACAGTAATCTCCATTTTTTTTGTAATTGGGCACTACAATCATATTCTCCACATTTGGATAAACAATATTGATGCCTTAGATTTGAAAGAAAAACTTTTCTTTCCACCTTTTTCCTTATAAATAATGTTCATCTATAAAATGAGACAGACTTGCATACTTATAATAATTTCCATTCTTTTTATTATGAGCACTATAATGATGTTCTCCTTATTAGGACACATGATATTGGTGTTTTGGATTTGCATGAAAAGCTTTTCTTTCCACCATTTTCCTTATAATCAAAGTTTATCTATGAAATGAGGCAAACTTGGATACTTGTAATAATCTCATTCTTTTTGTTTTGGGCACTAGAATCATGTTCGGCTCACTGGAATGCACAATATTGATGCTTTGGATTTGTAAGAAAAGTTATTTTTCCCACCATTTTCCTTATAACCAAAGTTCATTTGTCAAATGCATCAAGCTTGGATTCCATAATAATCTCCATTCTTTTTGTAATTGTGCACTACAATCATGTTCTCCACTTTGGGATAAATAATATTGATGTTCAGATTCATAAGAAAAACTTTTCTTTTTGCCTTTTTCCTTAGAATTAATATTCATTCATGAAATGGGATAGATTTGCATACCCATAATAATCTCCATTTTTTGTTATGAGCAATACAATTATGTTCTCCTTATTGGGACACATAATACAGATGCTTTGGATTTGAAGGAAAAGCTTCTCTTTCCACTAGTTTCCCTGTAACTAATGTTTATTCGTGAAATGAGACAATCTTGGATACTTGTAATAATCTCCATTCTTTTTGCTATTGGCACTGCAATCATGTTCTCCTCATCGGGATGCACGATATTGATGCTTTGGATTTGCAAGAAAAGCTTTTATTTCCATGATTTCCCTTATAATCAAAGTTAATTCATGAAATTAATCAAACATGGATTCTCACAAAAATCTCTAATCATTTTGCAATTGGGCACTACAATCATGTTCTCCGCATTGGGCTAAACGAGATGATGCTTTGGATTTAAAAGAAAAACTTTTCTTTCCACCATTTTCCTTATAATTAATGTTCATCTGTGAAATAAGACAAACTTGGATATTCTTAATAATCTCTATTCTTTTTGTTATGAGCACTACAATCATTTTCTCCTTATTGGGACACATGATATTGATGCTTTGGATTTGCAAGGAAAGCTTTTCTTTCCGCTATTTTTCTTGTAATAAAAGTTTATCCACGAATTGAGACAAACTTGGATACTCATAATAATCTCTATTCTTTTTGTTATGATCACTATAATCATGTTCTTCTCATTGAGACACATGATATTGATGTTTTGGATTTGCAAGAAAAGCTTTTCTTTCTACCATTTCCTTATAATCAAGTTCATTTGTGAAATGAGTTAAACTTGGATTCTTAAAATAATCTCCATTCCTTTTGTAATTAGGCACCACAATCATGTTCTACGCATTGGGATAAACGATCTTGATGCTTTGGATTTGAAAGAAAAACTTTTCCTTCCAACATTTTCCTTATAATTAATGTTCATCCGTGAAATGAGACAAACTTGGATACTTGTAATAATCTCTATTCTTTTTATTATGGGCACTACAATCATACTTTCCTCATTGGGATACATGATATTGAAGCTTTGGGTTTTCAAGAAAAGCTTTTATTTCTCTCATCTTGCTTATAATAAAAGCTCATTCGTGAAATGAGACAAACTTGGATACTCATAACAATCTCCATTCTTTTTGTTATGAGGACTATAATCATGTTCTCCTCATTGGGACACATGGTATTGTTGCTTTGGATTGGCAAGAAAAGCTTTTTTTCCACCATTTTCCTTATTATTAAAGCTCATCCGTGAAATGATACAAATTTGGATCCTTGTAGTAATCTCCATTCTTATTGTTATAGGCGCCACAATCATGCTCTCCTCATTGGGATACATGATATTAACGCTTTGGATTTGTAGGAAAAGCTTTTCTTTCCACCATTTTTCTCATAGGAAAAGTTCATCCATGAAATAAGAGAAACTTGGGTCCTCCTAATAATCTCCATCCTTTTTTTTATGAGCACTACAATCATGTTCTCCTTTTTGGGATACACGATATTGATGCTTTGGATTTGTAAGAAAAGATTTTCATTTTGTCAATTTCCTTACAAATCAAGTTCATTGGTGAAATGAGTTAAACTTGGATTCTCACAATATTCTCCATTCTTTTTGTAATTAGGCACTACAATCATGACATCTGCATTGGGATAAATGATATTGATGCTTTGGATTTGAAGGAAAGACTTCTCTTTCTACCATTTTCCTTAGTGTAAATGTTCATCCGTGAAATGAGACAAGCTTGGGTCCACATAATAATCTCCATTCTTTTTGTTTTGAGCACTACAATCATGTTCTCCTCATTGGGACACATGATATTGATGTCTTGGTTTTGCAAGAAAGGCTTTTCTTTTCTCCATTTTCCTTATAATCGAAGTTCGTCCGTGAAATGACATAAACTTGATACTTGTAATAATCTCTATTCTTTTTGTTATGGGCACTAAAATTATGTTTTCCTTACTGGGATGCACGATATTGATGCTTTGGATTTAAAAGAAAAGCTTTTTTTCCACCATTTTCCTTATAATCAAAGTTCATTGGTGAAATGAGTGAATCTTCGATTCTCATAATAATCTCTATTCTATTTGTAATTGGGCACTACAATCATGCTCTCCACGTTAGGATACATGATATTGATACTTTAGATTTGCAAGAAATGCTTTTCTTTCCATCATTTTCCTTATAATTAATGATCATCTGTGAAATAAGACAAACTTGGATACTCATAATAATCTCCATTCATTTTGCTATGAGCAGTACAATCATGTTCTCCTCTTTAGGATACATAATATTGATGCTTTGGATTTGAAAGAAAAACTTTTCTTTCCACCATTTTCCTTAAAATTGTTAATGTTCATCCATGAAATGGTACAAACTTGGATATTTGTAATAATCTCTATTCTTTTAGTTATGAGCACTACAATCATTTTCTCCTCATTAGGACACACGATATTAATGCTTTGGATTTGCAAGAAAAGATTTTCTTTTCACCATTTTCCTTATAATAAAAGTTCATTCCTGTATTGAGACAGACTTTGATACTCGTAATAATCTCCATTCTTTTTGTTATGATCACTATAATCATGTTCTCCTTATTGGAACACATGACATTGATGCTTTGGATTTGGAAGAAAAGCTTTTTCTTCTAACATTTTCTTTATAATCAGGTTCATTCGCGAAATTAGTCAAACTTGGATTCTTAAAATAATCTCTATTCCTTTTGTAATTGGGCACTAACAATCATGTTTAAAGTATTGGGATAAACGATCTTGATGGTTTGGATTTGAAAGAAAAAGTTTTCCTTCCAACATTTTCCTTATAATTAATGTTCATCCGTGAAATAAGACAAACATGGACACTTGTAATAATCTCTATTCTTTTTATTATGGGCACTACAATCATGTTTCTACACACTGGGATACGTGATATTGAAGCTTTGGATTTGTAAGAAGAGCTTTTCTTTCCCCCATTTTCTTTATAATAAAAGCTCATCTGTGAAATGAGACAAGCTTGGATACTCATAACAATCTCCATTCTTTTTGTTAAGAGCACTACAATCATGTTTTCCCCATTGGGACACATGATATTATCACTTTGGATTTGCAAGAAAAGCTTTTCTTTCCACCATTTTTCTTATAATTAATGTTCATCTGTGAAATAAGACAAACTTGAATATTCTTAATAATCTCCATTCTTTTTGTTATGAGCACTACAATAATTTTCTCCTCATTGGGACACTTGATATTAATGCTTTGGATTTGCAAGAAAAGCTTTTCTTTCCCCCATTTTCCTTATAATAAAAGTTCATCCGTGAATTGAGAAAACTTAGATACTCGTAATAATTCCATTCTTTTTGTTATGAGCACTACAATCATTTTCTCCTCATTGGGACACATGATATTGATGCTTTGGATTTGCAAGAAAAGCTTTTCTTTCCACCATTTTCCTTATTATAAAAGTTCATCCGTGAATTGAGAAAACTTGGATACTCGTAATAATCTCCATTCTTTTTGTTATGATCTCTATAATCATGTTCTTCTCATTAGGACACATGATATTGATGTTTTAGATTTGCAAGAAAAGCTTTTCTTTCTGCCACTACCTTATAATCAAGTTCATTCGTGAACTGAGTCAAACTTGGATTCTTTAAATAATCTCTACTCCTTTTGTAATTGGGCACTACAATCATGTTCTACGTATTGGGATAAACGATCTTGATGCCTTGGATTTGAAAGAAAAACTTTTGCCTCTAACATTTTCCATATAGTTAATGTTCATCCATGAAATTAGATAAACTTGGATACTTGTAATAATCTCCATTCTTTTAATTATGGGCACTACGATCATGCTCTCCTCATTGGGATACACAATATTGAAGCTTTGGATTTGCAGGAACAGCTTTTACTTCCCCTATTTTCCTTATAATAAAAGCGTATCCGTGAAATGGGACAAACTTGGATACTCGTAACAATCTCCATTCTTTTTGTTATGTGGATTACAATCATGTTCTTCTCGTTGGGACACACGGTATTATTGCTTTGGAATTGCAAGAAAAGCTTTTTTTTCCACCATTTTCCTTATTATCAAAGTTCATCCGTGAAATGATACAAATTTGGATACTTTTAGTAATCTCCATTCTTATTGTTATAGGCACCGCAATCATGCTCTCCTTATTGGGATACATGATATTAATTCTTTGGATTTGTAGGAAAAGCTTTTCTTTCCACCATTTTTCTTATAAGAAAAGTTCATCCATGAAATAAGACAAACTTGGGCACTCTTAATAATCTCCATTCCTTTTTTTATGAGCACTACAATCATGTTCTCCTTTTTGGGATGCACGATATTGATGCTTTGGATTTACAAGAAAAGCTTTTCTTTTGCATCATTTTCCTCAAAAATCAAGTTCATTGGTGGAATGAGTCAAACCTGGATTCTCATAATATTCATCATTCTTTTTATAATTGGGCACTACAGTCATGACCTTTGCATTGGGATAAATGATATTGATGCTTCGGATTTGAAAGAAAAACTTTTCTTTCCACCATTTTCCTTATAGTAAATGTTCATCCGTGAAATGTGACAAGGTTGGGTACACATAATAATCTCCATTCTTTTTATTTTTGAGCACTACAATCATGTTCTCGTCATTGGGACACATGATATTGATGTTTTGGATTTGCAAGAAAAGCTTTTCTTTCCTCCATTTTCCTTATAATGGAAGTTCTTCCATGAAATTACACAAACTTGGATACTTGTAATAATCTCTATTCTTTTTGTTATGGGTGCTAAAATTATGTTCTTCTCACTGGGATGCATGATATTGATGCTTTGGATTTGCAAGAAAAGCTTTTTTTTCCACTATAATCAAAGTTCATTGGTGAAATTAGTCAATCTTCGATTCTCATAAAAATCTCTATTTTATTTGTAATTGGGCACTACAGTCATGCTCTCCACATTAGGATACATGATATTGATGCTTTGGATTTGCAAGAAATGCTTTTCTTTCCATCATTTTCCTTATAACTAATGATCATCTATGAAATATGACAAACTTGGATACTCATAACAATCTCTATTCATTTTGCTATGAGCAGTACAATCATGTTCTCCTCATTAGGATACACGATATTGATGCTTTCGATTTGAAAGAAAAACTTTGCTTTCCACCATTTTCCTTACAATTGTTAATGTTCATCTGTGAAATGATACAAACTTGGATATTCATAATAATCTCCATTCTTTTTGTTATGAGCACTACAATCATTTTCTCCTCATTGGGACACACGATATTGACGCTTTTGATTTGTAGGAAAAGATTTTCTTTCCATCATTTTCCTTATAATAAAAGTTCATTCGTGTATTGAGATAGACTTGGATACTCGTAATAATATTCATTCATTTTGTTATGATCACTATAATCATGTTCTCCTTATTGGGACACGTTATATTGATGCTTTGGATTTGCAAGAAAACTTTTCTTTCTACTATTTTCCTTATAATCAAGTTCATTCATGAAATTAGACAAACTTGGATTCTCAAAATAATCTCTATTCCTTTTGTAATTGGGCTCTACAATCATGTTCAACGTATTGGGATAAATGATCTTGATGCTTTGGATTTGAAAGAAAAACTTTTCTTTCCAACATTTTCCTTATAATCAATGTTCATCCGTGAAATGGGACAAAAATGGATACTTGTAATAATCTCCATTCTTTTTATTATGGGTACTACAATCATGCTTCTACTCATTCGCATACACGATATTGAAGCTTTGGATTTTCAAGAAGAGCTTTCTTTCCCCCATTTTCTCTATAATAGAAGCTCATCTGTGAAATGAGACAACCTTGGATACTCATAACAATCTCTATTCTTTTCGTTATGAGCACTACAATCATGTTCTCCTTATTAGGACACACGATATTGTTGCTTTGGATTTGCAAGAAAAGCTTTTTATTTCACCATTTTTCTTATAATTAATGTTCATCTGTGAAATGAGACAAACTTGGATATTGTTAATAATCTCCATTCTTTTTGTTATGAGCACTATAATCATTTTCTCCTCATTGGGACACGCGATATTGATGCTTTGGATTTGCAGGAAAAACTTTTCCTTCCACCATTTTCCTTATAATAAAAGTTTATCCGTGAATTGAGACAAACTTGGATACTCATAATAATCTCCACTCTTTTTTTATGATCACTATAATCATGTTCTCCTCATTGGGACACATGATATTAATGTTTCCGATTTGCAAGAAAAGCTTTTTATTCTGCCATTTCCTTATAATCAAGTTCATTCATGAAATGAGTCAAACTTGGATTCTTTAAATAATCTCCATTCCTTTTGTAATTGGGCACTATAATCATGTTCAACATATTGGGATAAATGATCTTCATGCTTTGGATTTGAAAGAAAAACTTTTTCTTCCAACATTTTCCTTATAATTAATGTTTATTCGTGAAATGAGACAAACTTGGATACTTGTAATAATCTTCATTCTTTTAATTATGGGCACTACAATTATGCTCTCCTCATTGGGATACACGATATTGAAGCTTTGGATTTGTAAGAAAAGCTTTTATTTCCCCTGTTTTCCTTATAATAAAAGCTCATCTGTGAAATGAAACAAGTATGGATACTCGTAACAATCTCTATTCTTTTTGTTATGAGGACTATAATCATGTTTTTTTCATTGCGACACACAGTATTGTTGCTTTGGATTTGAAAGAAATGCTTTTTTTTCCACCATTTTCCATATTATCAAAGTTCATTCGTGAAATGATACAAATTTGGATACTTGTAGTAATTTCCATTCTTATTGTTATGGGTACCACAATCATGCTCTCCTTATTGGGATACATGATATTAATGCTTTGGATTTGTAGGAAAAGCTTTTTCTTCCACCATTTTTCTCATACGAAAAGTTTATCCATGAAATAAGATAAACTTGGGTACTCCTAATAATCTCCATTCTTTTTTTTATGACCACTACAATCATGTTGTCCTTTTTGGGACACACGATATTGATGCTTTGGATTTACAAGAAAAGCTTTTCTTTTCATCGTTTTCCTTAAAAATCAAGTTCATTGGTGAAAAGAGTCAAACTTGGATTCTCATAATATTCTCTATTCTTTTTGTAATTGGGCTTTACAATCATGACCTCTGCATTGGGATAAACGATATTGATGCTTTGGACTTGAAGGAAAGACTTCTCTTTCCACCATTTTCCTTAAAGTAAATGCTCATCCAGGAAATGAGACAAGCATGGGTGCACATAATAATCTCCATTCTTTTTGTTTTGAGCACTATAATCATGTTCTCCTCATTGGGACACTTGATATTGATGCTTTGGATTTGCAAGAAAAGCTTTGCTTTCCTCTATTTTCCTTATAATCAAAGTTCATCCGTGAAATAACACAAACCTAGATACTTGTAATAATCTCTATTCTTTTTGTTATGGGCTCTAAAATTATGTTCTCCTTATTGGGATGCATGATATTGATGCTTTAGATTTGGAAGAAAAGCATTTTTTTCCACCATTTTCCTTATAATCAAAGTTCATTGGTGAAATAAGTGAATCTTCGATTCTTATAATAATCTCTATTCTATTTGTAATTGGGCGCTACAATCATGCTCTCCACATTAGGATACATGATATTGATGCTTTGGATTTGCAAGAAATGCCTTTTTTTCCATCATTTTCCTTATAATTAATGGTCATTCGTGAAATAAGACAAACTTCGATACTCATAATAATCTCCATTCAATTTGCTATGAGCAGTACAATCATGTTCTCCTCTTTAGGATACACGATATTGATGCTTTGGATTTGAAAGAAAAACTTTTCTTTCCACCATTTTCCTTGCAATTGTTAATGTTCATCTGTGAAATGGTACAAACGTGGATATTCGTAATAATCTCCATTCTTTTTGTTATGAGCACTACAATCATTTTCTCCTCATTGGGACACACGATATTGATGCCTTGGATTTGCAAGAAAAGATTTTCTTCCCACCATTTTCCTTACAATAAAAGTTCATCTGTGTATTGAGACAGACTTGGATACTCGTAATAATCTCCATTCATTTTGTTCTGATCACTATAATCATGTTCTCCTTATTGGGACACATGATATTGATGCTTTGGATTGTCCAGAAAAGCTTTTCTTTCCGCCATTTTCCTTATAATCAAGTTCATTTGCACAATTAGTCAAACTTGGATTCTCAAAATAATCTCTATTCCATTTTCAATTGCACACTACAGTCATGTTCAACGTATTGGAATAAACAATCTTGATGCTTTGGATTTTAAAGAAAAAGTTTTCCTTCCAACATTTTTCTTATAATTAATGTTCATCAGTGAAATAAGACAAACATAGATACTTGTAATAATCTCTATTATTTTTATTATGGGCAGTACAATCATGTTTCTACTCATTGGGATACACGATATTGAAGCTTTGGATTTGCAAGAAAAGCTTTTCTTTCCCCCATTTTCTTTATAATAAAAGCTCATCTGTGAAATGAGACAAACTTGGATACTCGTAACAATCTCCATTCTTTCTATTATGAGCACTGTAATCATGTTCTCCTCATTGGGACACATGATATTGATGCGTTAGATTTGCAAGAAAAGCTTTTCTTTCCACCATTTTCCTTATAATAAAAGTTCATCCGTGAATTGAGAAAACTTGGATACTCGTAATAATCTCCGTTCTTTTTGTTATGATCACTATAATCATGTTCTCCTCATTGGGACACATGATATTGATGTTTTAGATTTACAAGAAAAGCTTTTCTTTCCGCCATTTCCTTTTAATCAAGTTTATTCATGAAATGAGTTAAACTTGGATTCTTTAAATAATCTCCATTCCTTTTGTAATTGCGCACTACAATCATGTTCAACGTATTGGGATAAACAATCTTGATGCTTTGAATTTGAAAGAAAAACTTTACCTTCCAACATTTTCCTTATAATTAATGTTCATCTGTGAAATGAGACAAATATGGATGCTTGTAATAATCTCCATTCTTTTTATGATGGGCACTACAATCATGTTTATATTCATTGGGATACAAGATATTGAAGCTTTGGATTTGCAAGAAGAGCTTTTCTTTCCCCCATTTTCTTTACAATAAAACCTCATCTGTGAAATGAGAAAAACTTGGATACTCGCAACAATCTCCATTCTTTCTGTTATGAGCACTACAACCATGTTCTCCTTATTGGGACACACGATATTATTGCTTTAGATTTGCAAGAAAAGATTTTCTTTCCACCATTTTCCTTATAATTAATGTTCATCTGTGAAATGAGACAAACTTGGATATTCTTAATAATCTCCATTCTTTTTGCTATGAGCACTACAACCATTTTCTCCCAATTGGGACACACGATATTGATGCTTTGGATTTGCAGGAAAAGCTTTTCCTTCCACCATTTTCCTTATAATAAAAGTTTATCCATGAATTGAGACAAACTTAGATACTCATAATAATCTCCATTCTTTTTGTTATGATCACTATAATCATATTCTCCTTATTAGGACACATGATATTAATGTTTTGGATTTGCAAGAAAAGCTTTTCTTTTCGCCATTTCCTTATAATCAAGTTCATTCATGAAATTAGTCAAACTTGGATTCTTTAAATAATCTCCATTCCTTTTGTAATTGGGCACTACAATCATGTTCTATGTATTGGGATAAATGATCTTAATGCTTTGGATTTGAAAGAAAAACTTTTTCTTCCAACATTTTCCTTATAATTAATGTTCATCCGTGAAATGAGATAAACTTAGATACTTGTACTAATCTCCATTCTTTTTATTATGGGCACTACAATCATGCTTTCCTCATTGGGATACATGATATTGAAGCTTTGGATTTGCAAGAAAAACTTTTATTTCCCCTGTTTTCCTTATAATAAAAGCACATCCGTGAAATAAGACAAACTTGGATACTCGTAACAATCTCCATTCTTTTTGTTATGAGGACTACAATCATGTTCTCCTCATTGAGACACACGGTATTATTGCTTTGGATTTGCAAGAAAAGCTTTTCTTTCCATCATTTTCCTCATTATGAAAGTTCATCTGTAAAATGATACAAATTTGGATACTTGTAATAATCTCCATTCTTATTGTTATAGGCACCATAATCATGCTCTCCTTATTGGGATACATCATATTAATGCTTTGGATTTGTAGGAAAAGCTTTTCTTTCCACTATTTTTCTCATAAGAAAAGTTAATCCATGAAATAAGACAAACTTTGGTACTCCTAATAATCTCTATTCTTTTTTTTATGACCACTACAATCATGTTCTCCTTTTTGGGACACACGATATTGATGCTTTGGATTTGTAAGAAAAGCTTTTCTTTTCATCATTTTCCTTAAAAATCAAGTTCATTGGTGAAATGAGTCAAACTTGGATTCAAGAGCTTTTCTTTCCCCTATTTTCTTTATAATAAAAGCTCATCTGTGAAATGAGACAAACTTGGATACTCGTAACAATCTCCATTCTTTCTATTATGAGCACTACAATTCTGTTCTCCTCATTGGGACACATGATATTGTTGCTTTGGATTTGCAAGAAAAGCTTTTCTTTCCATCACTTTCCTTATTATCAAAGTTCATCCGTGAAATGATACAAACTTGGATACTTGTAGTAATCTCCATTCATATTGTTATGGGCACAACAATCATGCTCTCCTCATTGGGATACATGATATTAATGCTTTAGATTTGTAGAAAAAGATTTTATTTCCACCATTTTCCTTATAAGAAAAGTTTATCCATAAAATGAGACAAACTTGGGTACTCGTAATAATCTCCATTTTTTTTGTTATGAGCAGTACAATCATGTTCTCCTTATTGGGACACAGGATATTGAAGCTTTAGATTTACAAGAAAAGCTTTTCTTTTTGCCATTTTCCTGAAAAATCAAGTTCATTTATGAAATGAGTCAAACTTGGGGTCTCACAATTATTCTCCATTCTATTTGTAGTTGGGCACTACAATCATGATCTCTGCATTGGGATAAACGATATTGATGCTTTGGATTTGAAAGAAAGGCTTTTCTTTCCACCATTTTCCTTATAGTAAATGTTTATCCATGAAATAAGACAAGCTTAGGTACATATAATAATCTCCATTCTTTTTGTTTTGAGCACTACAATCATGTTTTCCTCATTGGGACACATGATATTGATGCTTTGGATTTGCAAGGAAAGCTTTTCTTTCCACCATTTTCCTTCTAATCAAAGTTCATCCGTGAAATTACATAAACTTGGATACTTCTAATATTCTCCATTCTTTTTGTTGTGGGCACTAGAATTATGTTTTCCTCATTGGATGGACGATATTGATGCTTTGGATTTGTAAGAAAGCTTTTTTTTCCACCATTTTCCTTATAATCAAAGTTCATTGGTGAAATGAGTCAATCTTGGATTCTCATAATAATCTCCACTCTATTTGTAATTGGGCACCTCAATCATGCTCTCCACATTAGGATACATGATAGTGATGCTTTAGATTTGTAAGAAATGATTTTCTTTCTATCATTTTCCTTATAATTAATGATCATCTGTGAAATAAGACAAACTTGGATACTCGTAATAATCTTCATTCATTTTGCTATAAGCACTACAATCATGTTCTCCTTATTAGGATACATGATATTGATGCTTTGGATTTGCAGGAAAAGCTTTTCTCTCCGCCATTTTTCTTATAATCAAAATTCATCAGTGAAATGAGTTAAACTTGGATTCTCATCGTAATCTCTGTTCTTTTTGTGATTGGGCAGTGCAATCATGCTCTCCACATTGGGATACATGACATTGATGCTTTGATTTGTAAGAAAGGTTTTTATTTCTGCCATTTTCCTTATATTCAGGTTCATTCGTGAAATAAGTCAAACTTTGATTCTCATAATAATCTCTATTCTTTTTGTAATTCGGCACTACAATCATGATCTCCATATTAGGATAAACGATATTAATGCTTTGGATTTAGAAGAAAAACTTTTTTCCGCCATTTTCCTTATAATTAATGTTCATTTGTGAAATAAGACAAACTTAGGTACTCGTAATAATCTCCACTCTTTTTGTTATGAGCACTACAATCATGTTTTCCTCGTTGGGACACACGATATTGATGCTTTGGATTTACGAGAAAAGCTTTTCTTTCCCTTATTTTCTTTATAACTAAAGTTCATCTATGAAATGAAACAAACTTGGATACTTGTAGTAATCTCCATTATTTTTGTTATGGGCACTACAGTCATGTTCTCCTCATTGGGACACACGATATTGTTGCTTTGGATTTGCAAGAAAAGCTTTTCTTGCCACCATTTTTTTTATTATCAAAGTTCATCTGTGAAATTATACAAACCTAGATACTTATAATAATCTCCATTATTTTTGTTATGGGCACTACAATCATGTTCTCCTTATTGGGACACACGATATTGTTGCTTTGGATTTGCAAGAAAAGCTTTTTTTTCCATCATTTTCCTTATTGTCAAAGTTCATCCGTGAAATGATACAAACTTGGATACTTGTAATAATCTCTATTCTTTTTGTTATGGGCACTACAATCATGCTCTCCTCATTGGGATACATGATATTGATGCTTTGGATTTGCAGGAAAAGCTTTTCTTTCCACCATTTTCCTTATAATAAAAGTTTATCCATGAAATGGGATAAACTTAGGTACTCGTAATAATCTCCATTCTTTTTGTTATGAGCACTACAATCATGTTCTCCTCATTGGTACACACGATATTGAACTTTGGATTTGCAAGAAAAGCTTTTTTTTCCACCATTTTCCTTATAATCAAGTTCATTTGTGAAATGAGTTGAACTTAGATTCTCACAATATTCTCCATCCTTTTTGTAATTGGGTGCTATAATCATGAGCCAAGTTTGACTCATTTCTTTCCAACAAGTTTGCCTTATAATAAATGTTCATTCGTGAAATGAGATAAGCTTGGGTACTCATAATAATCTCTATTCTTTTTATTTTGAGCACTATAATCATGTTCCCCTCCTTAGGATACACGATATTGATGCTTTAGATTTGAAAGAAAAGCTTTTCTTTCCACCATATTCCTAATAATCAAAGTTTATCCGTGAGCTTTTCTTTCCACCATATTCCTAATAATCAAAGTTCATTCGTGAAATGACACAAACTTGGATACGTGTAATAATCTCCATTCTTTTTGTTATTGAGACCACAATCATGTTCTCCTCATTGGGATGCACGATACTGATGCTTTGGATTTGCGAGAATAGCTTTTCTTTTTACGATTTTCATTATAATCAAAGTCTATTTGTGAAATAAGTCAAACATGGATTCTTATAATATTCTCCATTCTTCTTGTAATTGGGCTCTAAAATCATGTTCTCTATATTGGGATAAGTGATACTAATGCTTTGGATTTGCATGAAAAGCTTTTCTTTCCACCATTTTCCTTATAATAAAAGTTCATCCATGAATTGACACAAACTTGGATACATGTGATATTCTCCATTCTTTTCCTTGTGGGCACTATAATCATGCTCTCCTCTTTAGGATACATGATATTGATGTTTTGGATTTGCAAGAAAAGCTTTTCTTTCCACCATTTTCCTTATAATCAAAGTTTATTCGTGAAATGAGTCAAAACTTGGATTCTTAAAATAATCTCTATTCTTTTTCTAATATGGCACTACAATCATGTTCTCTGTATTAGGATAAATGATATTGGTGCTTTGGATTTGAAAGAAAAACTTTTTTTTCCATCATTTTTCTTATAATTAATGTTCATTCGTGAAATGAGTTAAACTTGGATTCTCACAATAGTCTCCATTCTTTATGTAGTTGGGCACTACAATCATGTTCTTTCACATTAGGATAAATGATATTGTTGCTTTGGATTTGAAAGAAAAACTTTTCTTTCCAACATTTTCTTTATAATTAAAGTTCATTTGTGAAATGAGTCAAACTTGGATTCTCACAATAATCTCCACTCTTTTTTTAATTAGCCACTACAATCATGATCTCTGCATTGGCATAAATAATATTGATGCTTTGGATTTGAAAGAAAGACTTTTCTCTCCTTTATTTTCCTTATAATTAATGTTCATCCAAGAAATGAGACAAACTTGGATACTCATAATACTCTTCATTCCTTTTGTTCTGAACACTACAATCATGTTCTCCTCTATGGGACATAAATATTGATGCTTTGGATTTCTAAGAAAAGCTTTTCTTTCCACTATTTCCTTATAATCAAAGTTCATCTATGAAATGAGACAAACTTGGATACTTGTAATAATCTGCATTTTTTTTGTTATGGGCACCAAATCATGTTCCCCTCTTTAGGATACACGATATTGATGCTTTGGATTTGCAAGAAATGCTTTTCTTTCCACCATTTTCCTTATAATCAAAGTTCATCCATGGAATAAGTTAAACTTGGATTCTTTCAATAATCTCCATTCTTTTTCTAATTGGGCTCTACAATGTTCTTCGCATTGGGATAAGTGATATTGATGCTTTGGATTTAAAAGAAAGACTTTTTTTCCCTAATTTTCGTATAATTAATGTTCATCCATGAAATGAGAAAAACTTGGATACCTATTATAATCTCCATTGTCTTTGTTACGAGCACTACAATCATGTTCTCCTCAATGTGACACACGATATTGATGCTTTGGATTTGCAAGAAAGGCTTTTCTTTCCACCATTTTCCTTATAATCCAAGTTCATTCGTAAAATCAGACAAACTTGGATACATGTATTATCTGTAATTTTTTTGTTGTGGGCACTGAAATAATGTTCTCCTCATTGGGATGCATGATATTGATGCTTTGGATTTACAAGAAAAGCTTTTCTTTCCACCATTTTCCATATAGTTAAAGTTCATTGGTGAAATGAGTCAATCATAGATTCTCATAATATTCTCCATTCTATTTGTAATTGGGCACTACAATCATGTTCTCCACATTAGGATACATGATATTATGCTTTGGATTTGCAAGAAATTCTTTTCTTTCCATCATTTTCCTTATAATTAATGTTCATCCATGAAATAAGACAAACTTGGTTACTTGTAATAATCTCCATTCATTTTGTTATGACCACTACAATCATGTCCTCCTCATTGGGATACATGATATTGATGCTTCGTATTTGCAAGAAAAGCTTTTCTTTCCATCATTTTCCTTATAATCAAAGTTCATTTGTGAAATGAGTCAAACTTTGATTCGCATAATAATCTCTATTCTTTTCTCTAATTGAGCACTGCAATCATGTTCTTCACATTGGGATAAATGATATTGATGCTTTGGATTTGCAAGAAAAGCTTTTCTTTCTGCGATTTTCCTTATAATCAAAGTCCATTCGTGAAATAAGTCAAACATGGATTCTCAAAATAATCTTTATGCTTCTTTTAATTGGGCTCTAAAATCATGATCTCCGTACTGGGATAACTGATATTGATGCTTTGGATTTGCATGAAAAGCTTTTCTTTCAACCATTTTCCTTATAGTCAAAGTTCATCCATGAATTGAGACAAACTTGGATACCAGTAATATTCTCCATTCTTTTCCTTATGGGCACTACAATTATGCTCTCCTTTTTGGGATACACAACATTGATGTTTTGGATTTGCAAGAAAAGCTTTTCTTTCCACCATTTTCCTTATAATCAAAGTTCATTCGTGAAATGAGTCAAACTTGGATTCTCAAAATAATCTCTATTCTTTTTCTAATAGGGCACTGCAATCATGTTCTCTGCATTGGGATAAACGATATCGATGCTTTGATTTGAAATAAAAACTTTTCTTTCCATTATTTTCCTTATAATTAATGTTCATTCACAAAATGAGTTAAACTTGGATTCTTATAGTAGTCTCCATTCTTTTTGTAGTTGGGCACTATAATTATGTTCTTCGCGTTAGGATAAATGATATTAATGCTTTGGATTTGAAAGAAAGAATTTTTTCTCCAATATTTTCCTTATAATTAATGTTCATCTAAGAAATGAGACAAACTTGGATACTCATAATAATCTTTGTTCCTTTTGTTATGAGCACTACAATCATGTTATCTTCATTGGGACACACAATATTGATGCTTTAGATTTATAAGAAAAGCTTTTATTTCCACTATTTTCCTTATAATCAAAGTTCATCTGTGAAATGAGACAAACTTGGATACTTTAATAATCTGCCTTCCTTTTGTTATAGGTACTACAATCATGTTCCCCTCTTTGGGATACGCGATATTGATGCTTTGGATTTGCAAGGAATACTTTTTTTCCACCATTTTCCTTATAATCAAAGTTCATTCGTGAAATGAGTCAAACTTAGATTCTCGCAATAATCTCTATTCTTTTTCTTATTAGGCTCTACAATCATGTTCTTCACATTGGGATATGTGATATTGATGCTTTGGAATTGAAAGAAAGACTTTTCTTTCCACCAATTTCCTTATAATCAATGTTCATCTGTGAAATGAGGAAAACTTGGGTACTCGTTATAATCTCCATTCTCTTTGTTATGAGTAGTACAATCATGTTCTCCTAAATGGGACACACGATATTAATGCTTTGGATTTGGAAGAAAAGCTTTCTTTCCACCATTTTCTTTATAATCCAAGTCCATTATTGAAATGAGACAAACTTGGATACTTGTAATAATCTCCATTCTTTTTGTTGTAGGCACCAGAATTGTGTTCTCTTCATTGGGATGTATGATATTGATGCTTTGGATTTACAAGAAAAGCTTTTCTTTCCACTATTTTCCATATAATCAAAGTTCATTGGTGAAATGAGATAAACTTGCATACTCATAATAATCTTTATTCTTTTTATTATGAGCACTACAATCATATTCTCTTCACTGGGACGCAGGATATTCTTGCCTTGGATTAGCAGCAAATGCTTTTCTTTCCACCATTTTCCTTATAATTAATGTTCATCATTGAAATGAGACAAACTTGTATACTTGTAATAATCTCCATTCTTTTTGTTATGAGCAAACCAGTTATGTTCTCCTCATTTGGACACACGATATTGACGCTTTGGATTTACAAAAAAATCTTTTCTTTCCACCATTTTCCTTATAATCAAAGTTCTTCCATGAAATTAGACAAACTTGCATACTCAAAGTAATCTCTATTTTTTTTGTTATGAGCACTACAATTATGTTCTCCTCTTTCCGACACAGGATATTAATGCCTTGGATATGCAAGAAAAGCATGTCTTTCCAGCATTCTCCTTATAATCAAAGTTCATTTGTGAAATGAGTCAAACTTGGATTCTCACAGTAATCTCCATTCTCTTTGTAATTGGGCACTATAATCACGTTTTTCACATTGGAAAAAATGGTATTGATGTTTTGGATTTGAAAGAAAGACTTTTCTTTCTACCATTTTCCTTATAAGTAATGTTTAGTCATGAAATAAGATAAACTTGGATACTCATAATAATCTTCATTTATTTGTTATTAGCACTGTAATCATGTTCTCCTCGTTAGGACACTCGATATTTATGCTTTGGATTTGCAAGAAAAGCTTTTTTTTCCACCATGTTCCTTCTAATAAATGTTCATCCGTGAAATGAGACAAACCTAGATACTTGTAATAATCTCCATTCTTTTGGTTATGGGTACTACAATCATGTTCTCCTCTTTGGGATACACGATATTGATGCTTTGGATTTGCAAGAAAAGCTTTTCTTTCCACCATTTTCCTTATAATCAAAGTTCATTCGTGAAATGAGTTAAATTTTGATTCTTACAATAATCTCCATTCCTTTTGTAATTGGGCACTACAATCATGTTCTCTGCATTGGGATAAATGATATTGATGCTTTGGATTTAAAAGAAAGACTTTTCTTTCTGCCATTTTCCTTATAGTTATCTTTATCTATGAAATGAAACAAACTTGTATACTCATCATAATCTCCATTCTTTTTGTTATGAGCACTAGAATCATGTTCTCCTCGTTGGGACACACGATACTAATGCTTTAGATTTCTAAGAAAAGCTTTTCTTTCTACCATTTTTCTTATAATCAAAGTTTATCCGTGAAATAAGTTAAACATGGATTCTCACAATAATGTCCATTCATTTTGCAATTGGGCACTACAATCGTGTTTCTCCTATTGGGATAAACGATATTGATGCTTTTGATTTGAAAGAAAACTTTTCTTTCCACTATTTTCCTTAAATTAATGTTCATCTATAAAATAAGACAAACTTGGTACTCATAATAATCTCCATTCTTTTTATTATAAGCACTACAGTCATGTTTTCCTTTTTGGGACACACGATATTGATGCTTTGGATTTGCAAGAAAAGCTTCTCTTTCCACTATTTTCCTTATAATCATAGTTCATCCGTTAAATGAGACAAACTTGGATACTTGTAGTAATTTCCATTCCTTTTGTTATGGGCACTATAATTATGTTCTTCTCACAAGGATACACGGTAGTGAAGCTTTGGATTAGCAAGACAAGCTTTTTTTTCCACCATTTTCCTTATAATCAAAGTTCGTTGGTGAAACAAGTCAATCCTGGATTCTCATAATAATCTCCATTCTATTTGTAATTGGGCACTACAATCATGTTCTCTATATTAGGATACATGATATTGCTGCTTTGGATTTGCAAGACAAGCTTTTTTTTTCCATTATTTTCCTAATAACTAATATTCATCCTTGAGATAAGACAAACTTGGACGCTCATAATAATCTCCATTCATTTTGTTATGAGCACTATGATCATGTTCTCCTCTTTGGGATACACGATATTGATTCTTTGGATATGCAAGAAAAGCTTTTCTTTCCACCATTTTCCTTCTAATTAATTTTCATCCGTGAATTGAGACAAACATGGATACTCATAATATTCTCCATTCCTTTTGATATTTGCAGTACAATCATGTTCTCCACATGGGGATACATGATATTGGTCTTTAGATTTGCAAGAAAAGCTTTTCTTCCCACCATTTTTCTTATAATCAAAGTTCATCTATGAATTGAGACAAATATGGATACTCATAATAATCTTGATTATTTTTGTTAATGGGCACTACAATCATGTTCTCCACATTGGGATACAAGATATTGGTGCTTTGGATTTGCAAGAAAAGCTTTTCTTTCCACCATTTTTCTTGTAATCAAAGTTCATCCATGAAATGAGATAAACTTGGATACTCGTAATAATCTAGATTATTTTGGGTAATGGGCACTCCAATCATGTTCTCTACATTGGGATACAAGATATTGGTGCTTTGGATTTGCAAGAAAAGCTTTTCTTTTCACCATTTTCCTTATAATAAAAGTTCATTCGTGAAATGAGACAAACTTGGATACTCATAATAATCTCCATTCTTTTTGTAATGGGCACTACAATCATGTTCTCCTTATTGGGACAAACGATATTAATGCTTTGGATTTGCAAGAAAGTTTTACTTTTCGCCATTTTCCTTAAAATCAAGTTCATTTGTGAAATAAGTCAAACTTGGATTCTCATAATAATCTCCATTCTTTTGGTAATTGGGCTCTACAATCATGTTCTCCACATTGGGAGAAACAATGTTGATGCTTTGGGTTTGAAGGAAAAACTTTTCTTTTCACCATTTTCTTTCTAATTAATTTTTATCCGTAAAATGAGATGAACTTAGATACTCAAAATAATCTCCATCCTTTTTGTTATGAGCGCTACAATCATGTTCTCCTTATTGGGGCACACGATATTGACACTTTCAATTTGCAAGAAAAGCTATTCTTTCCACCAGTTTCCTTATAATCAAAGTTCATCTGTGAAATGGGACAAACTTGTATATATGTAATAATCTCCATTCTTTTTGCTATTGACACTACAATCATGTTCTCCTCATTAGGATGCATGATATTGATGCTTTGGATTTGCAAGAGAAGCTTTTCTTTCCACTATTTTCCTTATAATCAAAGTTTATTCGTGAAATAAGTTAAACTTGGATTCTCACAACAATCTCCATTCTTTTTTTGATTAGGCACTATAATCACGTTCTCCGCATCGGGACAAACAATATTGATACATTGGATTTGCAAGAAAAACTTTTCTTTCCACCATTTTGCTTATAATTAATGTTCATTCATGAAATAAGACAAACTTGGGTACTTATAATAGTCTTCATTCTTTTTATTATGAGCAATAAATCATGTTCTCCTCTTTGCGACACACGATATTGATGCTTTGGATTTGCAAGAAAGGCTATTCTTCCCACCATTTTCCTTATATTTAAAATTTATTCGTGAAATGAGATAAACTTGGATACTTATAATAATCTTCATTTTTTTTATAAGCACTGCAATCATGTTCTCTTCTTTGGGATACACAATATTGATGCTTTAGATTTTTAAGAAATGCTTTTATTTCCACCATTTTCCTTAAAATCAAAGTTCATTCATGAAATGAGTAAAACTCAGATTCTCACAATAATCTCCATTTTTTTTTCTAATTGGGCACTACAATCATGTTCGCCGTATTGGGATGAATGTTATTGACACTTTGGATTTGAAAGAAAAACTTTTCTTTGCACTATTTTTCTTATAATTAATGTTCATCTATGAAAAGAGAAAAACTTGGAAACTCATAATAATTGCCATTTTTTTTGTTATGAGCACTACAATCATGTTCTCCTCATTGGGACACACGGTATTGATGCTTTGGAATTGCAGAAAAAGCTTTTCTTTTCACCATTTTCCTTATAATTAATTTTTATTCGTGAAATGAGATAAACTTGGATACTCAAAATAATCTCCATCCTTTTTGTTATGAGCACTACAATCATGTTCTCCTCATTGGGGCACACGATATTGATGCTTTTGATTTGCAAGAAAAGCTTTTCTTTCCACCAGTTTCCTTATAATGAAAGTTCATCCTTAAAATCGGACAAACTTGGATACCTGTAATAATCTCCATTCTTTATGCTATTTACACAACAATCATGTTCTCCTCATTAGGATGCACAATATTGATGCTTTGGATTTGCAAGAAAAGCTTTTCTTTCCACTATTTTCCTTATAATCAAAGCTTATTTGTGAAATGAGTCAAATTTGGATTCTCACAATAATCTCCATTCTTTTTGTGATTGGGCACTGCAATCATGTTCTCTGCATTGGGATAAATGATATTGATGCTTTGGATTGGGAAGAAAAACTTTTTTTCAACCATTTTGCTTATAATTAATGTTTATCCGTGAAATGAGACAAACTTAGGTACTCATAATAGTCTCTATTCTTTTTATTATAAGCACTAAAATTATGTTTTCCTCGTTGCGACACATGATATTGATGCTTTAGATTTACAAGAAAAGCTATTCTTCCTACTATTTTCCTTATAATCAAAGTTTATCCGTGAAATAAGGCAAGCTTGGATACTTGCAACAATCTTCATTGTTTTTGTTATCGGCATGACAATCATGTTCTCCTCTTTAGGATACATGATATTGATGCTTTGGATTTGTAAGATATTCTTTTTTTTTCACCATTTTCCATAAAATCAAAGTTTATTCATGAAATGAGTCAAAATTGGATCCTCACAATAATCTCTATTTTTTTTCTAATTGGGCAATACAGTCATGTTCTCTGCATTGGGATAAACATTATTGACACTTAGTATTTGAATGAAAAACTTTTTTTTGCACCATTTTTCTTATAATTAATGTTCATCTGTGAAAAGAGAAAAACCTAGAAACTCACAATAATCGCCATTCTTTTTGTTATACGCACTATAATCATGTTCTCCTCATTGGGACACAAGACATTGACGCTTTGCATGTGAAAGAAAAGCTTTTTTTCCACCATTTTCCTTATAAATAAAGTTCATCCGTGAAATAAGATAAAGTTGGATACTCGTAACCATCTCCATTCTTTTTGTTTTGAGCACTACAATCATGTTCCCCTCATTGGGATACAATATTGATGCTTTGGATTTGCAAGAAAGGCTTTTCTTTCCACCATTTTTCTTATAATCAAGTTCATTCGTGAAATAAGTCAAACTCGAATTCTTATAATATTCTCCAGTCTTTTGGTAATTAGGCTCTACAATCATGTTTTCCATATTAGGATAATAATATTGAAGTTTGGATTTGTAAGAATAATTTTTCCTTCCACCATTTTCCTTATAATCAAAGTTCATCCATGAACCGATACAAACTTGGATACTTGTAATAATCTCCATTCTTTTTGTTATGGGTATGACAATCATGTTCTCCTTATTGGGATACGCGATATTGATGCTTTGGATTCTCAAGAAAAGCTTTTCTGTCCACCATTTTCCTTATAATCAAAGTTCACTTGAGAAATGCATGAAACTTGGATTCCCATAATAATCTCAATTCGTTTTGTAATTGGGTACTACAATCATGTTCTCCGCATTGGGAGAAACGATGTTGATGCTTTGGATTTGAAAGGAAAACTTTTCTTTCCACCATTTTCCTTATAATTAATGTTCATCTGTTAAATGAGACAAACTTGGATACTTAAAATAATCTCCATCCTTTTTGTTATGAGCACTATAATCATGTTCTCCTCATTGGGGCACACGATATTGATGCTTTTGATTTGCAAGAAAAGCTTTTCTTTCCACCAGTCCCTTATAATCAAAGTTCATTCATGAAATGGGACAAAATTGGATAATTGTAATAATCTCCATTCTTTTTGCTATTGACACTACAATCATGTTTTCCTCATTGGGATGTACGATATTGATGCTTTAGATTTGCAAGAAAAGCTTTGATTTCCACTATTTCCCTTATAATCAAAGTTCATTCGTGAAATGAGTCAAACTTGGATTCTCACAATAGTCTCCATTCCTTTTGTGATTGGGCACCACAATCATGTTCTCCGCATTGGGATAAATGATATTGATGCTTTGGATTAGGAAGAAAAACTTTTTCTTCCACCATTTTGCTTATAATTATGTTCATCCATGAAATGAGACAAACTTGGGTACTCATAATAGTCTCCATTCTTTTTATTATGAGCACCAAAATCATGTTCTCCTCATTGTGACACACAATATTGATGCTTTGGATTTGCAAGAAAAGCTATTCTTCCCACCATTTTCCTTATAATCAAAGTTTATCTATGAAATAAGACAAACTGGGATACTTGTAATAATCTTCATTCTTTTTGTTATGGGCACTACAATCATGTTCTCCTCTTTGGGATACACAATATTGATGCTTTAGATTTGTAAGAAATGCTTTTCTTTCCACCATTTTACTTAAAATCACAGTTCATTCATGAAATAAGTTAAACTTGGGTTCTCATAATAATCTTCATTTTTTTTCTAATTGGGCACTACAATCTTGTTCTCCGCATTGGGATAAACGTTATTGATGCTTTGGATTTGAATGAAAAAATTTTCTTAGCACTATTTTCCTTATAATTAATGTTCATCTGTGAAAAGAGGAAAACCTAGAAACTCGCAATAATCACCATTCTTTTTGTTATGAGCACTACAATCATGTTCTCCTCATTGGGACACAAGATATTGATGCTTTGGAATTGCAGGAAAAACTTTTCTTTCCACCATTTTCCTTATAACAAAAGTTTATCTATGAAATAAGATAAACTTGGATACTCATAATAATCTCCATTCTTTTTGTTATAAGCACTACAATCATATTCTCCTCATTGGGATACACGATATTGATGTTTTGGATTTGCAGGAAAGGCTTTTCTTTCCACCATTTTCCTTGTAACCAAAGTTCAATTGTGAAATGAGTCAAGCTTGGGATCTCATAATAATCTCCACTCTTTTTGTGATTGGGCACTACAATCATGTTCTCCACATTAGGATAAACGATATTGATGTTTAGATTTGCAAGAAAAACTTTTCTTTTCACCATTTTCCTTGTAATTATTGTTCATCCGTGAAATGAGACAAACTTGGTTACTCGAAATAATCTCCATTCTTTTTGCTATGAGAACTACAATCATGTTCTCCTCATTGGGACACATAATATTGAAGCTTTGGATTTGAAAGAAAAACTTTTCTTTTCACCATTTTCCTTATAATTATTGTTCATCCGTGAAATGAGACAAACTTGGTTACTTGAAATAATCTCCATTCTTTTTGCTATGAGAACTACAATCATATTCTCCTCATTGGGACACATAATATTAAAGCTTTGGATTTGAAAGGAAAGCTTTTCTTTCCACCATTTTCCTTGTAATTAATGTTTATCCGTAAAATGAGACAAGCATGGATACTTGTAGTAATCTCCATTCTTTTTGTTATTGACACTACAATCATGTTCTCCTCATCAGGATGCATGATATTGATGCATTGGATTTACAGGAAAAGCTTTTCTTTCCATGATTTTCCTTATAATCAAAGTTTATTCGTGAAATGAGTCAAGCTTGGATTCTCACAATAATCTCCATTTATTTTGTAATTGGGTAATACAATCATGTTCTCCATGTTAGGGAACATGATATTGATACTTTGAATTTGCAAGAAAAGCTTTTCATTCCTTTACTTTCTTTATAATTAACGTTCATTCGTGAAGTGAGACAAACTTGGATACTCATAATAATCTTCATTCATTTTGTTATGAGCACTACAATCATGTTCTCCTCATTGGGATACACAATATTGATGCTTTGGATTTGCAAGAAAAGCTTTTCTTTTCGCCATTTTCCTTATAATCAAAGATTATTCATGGAATGAGTCAAACTTGGATTCTTATAGTAATCTCTATTTTTTTTTTTTGCAATTGGGCACAACAATCATGTCCTGCACATTGGGATAAACGATATTGATGCTTTCGATTTGCAAGAAAAACTTTTCTTCCCGCCATTTTCCTTATAATTAATGTTCATCTATGAAATGAGACAAACTTAGATACTCGTAATAATCTCCATTCATTTTTGTATGAGTACTACAATCATGTTCTACTCATAGGGGCACACAATATTGATGCTTTGGATTTGAAAGAAAAGATTTTCTTTCCACCATTTTCCTTGTAATTAATATTTATCTCTGAAATGAGACAATCATGCATACTTGTAATAATCTCCATTCTTTTTGTTATTGGCACAACAACCATCTTCTTCTCTTTGTGATAGACAATATTGTTGCTTTGGATTTGCAAGAAAAGCTTTTCTTTCCACCATTTTCCTTATAATTAAAGTTCATTCGTGAAATGAGTCAAATTTGAATTCTTATAATAATCTCTTATCTTTTTCATAATTAGGCACTACAATCATGTTCTCCACCGTAGGATAAATGATATTGATGCTTTGGATTTAGAAGAAAAACTTCTCTTTCCACTATTTTCCTTAAAATTGATGTTCATTCGTGAAATGACAAACTTGGATACTCATAATAATCTCCATTCATTTTGTTATGAGCACTATAATCATGTTCTCCTCATTGGGATAACGATATTGATGTTTTGGATTTGTAAGAAAAGCTCTTCTTTCCACCATTTTCCTTATAACCAAAGTTCATCTGTAAAATGGGATAAACTCGAATATTTGCAATAATCTCCATTTATTTTGTTATGGGCACTACAATCAAGTTCTCCTTATTGGGATACATGATATTGAGGCTTTGGATTGGGAAGAAAACCTTTTTGTTTTAGCATTTTCCTTGTAGTCAAAGTTTATTCATAAAATGAGTCAAGCTTGGATTCTCATAATAATCTCCATTCTTTTTGTAATTGGGCACTACAGTCATGTTCTCCACTTTAGGATAAATGATATTGATGTTTGGATTTGGAAGAAAAACTTTTCTTTCCACCATTTTCCTTATAATTGATGTTCATCCGTGAAATGAGATAAACTTGGATACTCGCAATAATCTCCATTCGTCTTTTTATGAGCACTACAACCATGGTCTACTCATAGGGACACATAATATTGATGCCTTGGATATGAAAGAAAATATTTTCTTTCCACCATTTTTCTTGTAATTAATGTTCATCTGTGAAATGCGACAAACTCGGATAGTTGAAATAATCTCCATTCTTTTTGTTGTCGACAAAACAATCATGTTCTCCTCTCTGGGATACACGATATTGCTGCTTTGGATTTGCAAGAAAGGCTTTTATTTCCACCATTTTCCCTATAATCAAAGTTCATTCGTGAAATGAGTCAAACTTGGATTCTCATAATAATCTTCAATCTTTTCTATAATTGGGCACTATAATTATGTTCTCCACATTAGGATAAACGATATTGATGCTTTGGATTTGCAACAAAAACTTCTCTTTCCATCATTTTCCTTATAATTAATGTTTATTTACGAAATGAGACAAACTTAGATACTCATGATAATCTCCATTCATTTTGTTATGAGCACGACAATCATGTTCTCCTCATTAGGATGCATGATATTGATGCTTTGGATTTGCAAGAAAACCTCTTCTTTTCATCGTTTTCCTGATAACCAATGTTTATCCGTAAAATAAGACAAGCTTAGATATTTGTAATAATCGCCATTCATTTAGTTATGGGCACTAAGATCAGGTTCTCCGCATTGGGATACACAATATTGAGGTACTGGATTGGCATCGAAAGCTTTTCTTTCCACCATTTTTCTTAAAGTCAAAGATCATTCATGAAATGAGTCAAGCTTGGATTCTCATAACAATCTCCATTCTTTCTATAATTGGGCACTACAACCATGTTCTCCACTTTGGGATAAATGATATTGATGTTTGGATTTGCAAGAAAAGCTTTTCCTTCCATCATTTTCCTTATATTTAATGTTTATCTGTGAAATGAGACAAACCTGGATACTCATAGTCATTTTTCTTTGAGCACTATATCAAGTTCTCCTCATAAGGACACCCAATATTGATGCTTTGGATTTAAAAGAAAAGCTTTTCTTCCCACCATTTTTCCTTGTAATTAATGTTCAACCGTGAAATGAAACAAACTTGGATACTCATAATAATCACCATTCTTTTAGTTATTGACACAATAATGATGTTCTCTTTTTGGGATACACGATATTGTTGCTTTAGATTTGCAAGAAAAGCTTTTCTTTCCACCATGTTCCTTATAATCAAAGTTCATTTGTGAAATGAGTCAAACATGGATTCTCATAATAATCTCCATTCTTTTTTGTAATTGGGCAGTACAATCATGTTCTCTACATTAGGATAAACGATATTGATGCTTTGGATTTGCAAGAAAAACTTTGCTTTCCATCATTTCCCTTATAATTAATGTTTATTTGTGAAATGAGACAAACTTTAATACTCATAATAATCTCCATTCATTTTGTTATGAGAACTGCTATCATGTTCTCCTTATTGGCATACATGATATTGATGATTTGGATTTGCAAGAAAAGCTCTTCTTTCCACAAATTTCCTAATAACCAATGTTTATCCATAAACTAAGACAAGCTTGAATATTTGTAATAATCGCTATTCATTTAGTTATGGTCACTAAGATCAAGTTCTCTGCATTAGGATACACGATATTGAGGCTTTGGATTGGCATCAAAAGCTTTTCTTTCCACCATTTTCATTAAAGTCAAAGATCATTCATGAAACAAGTCAAGCTTGGATTCTCATAATAATCGCCATTCTTTCTGTAATTGGGCATTACAGCCATGTTCTCCACTTTGGGATAAATGATATTGATGTTTGGATTTGCATGCAAAGCTTTTCTTTCCCCTATTTTCTTTACATTTAATGTCCATCCATGAAATGAGACAAACCTAGATACTCGTAATAATCTTCATTCCTTTTTCTATGAGCACTACAATCAAGTTCTCCTCATAGGGACTTATAATATTGATGCTTTGGATTTGAAAGAAAAGCTTTTCTTTCCACCATTTTCCTTGTAATTAATGTTCATTCATGAAATGATACAAACTTGGATACTCACAATAATCACCATTCTTTTTGTTATTGAGACAACAATCATGTTCTCCTCCTTGGGATACAAATATTGCTGCTTTGTATTTGCAAGAAAAGCTTTTCTTTCCACTATGTTCCTTATAATTAAAGTTCATTTGTGAAATGAGTCAAACTTGGATTCTCGTAACAATCACCATTCTTTTTGTTATTGACAAAACAATCACGTGTCCTTTTTGGATGCACAATATTGTTGCTTTGGATTTGCAATAAAAACTTTTCTTTCCACCACGTTTCTTATAATGAAAGTTTATTCATGAAATGAGTCAAACTTGGATTCCCATAATAATCTCCATTCATTTCTGTAATTGGGCACTACAATCACATTCTCCACATTAGGATAAACGATATTGATGCTTTGGATTTGCAAGAAAAAGTTCTCTTTCCACCATTTTCCTTAAATCAATGTTCATTCATGAAATGAAATGAACTTCGATACTTATAATAATCTTTATTCATTTTGTTATGAGCACTATAATCATGTTCTTAGCATTGGGATAAATGATATTGATGCTTTCGATTTGCAAGAAAAACTTTTCTTCCCACCATTTTCCTTATAATTAATGTTCATCCATGAAATGAGACAAACTTTGATACTCGTAATAATCTCCATTCACTTTTCTATGAGCACTACAATCATGTTCTACTCATAGGGACAAACAATATTGATGCTTTGAATTTGAAAGAAAAGATTTTCTTTCCACCATTTTCCTTGTAATTAATATTTATCTCTGAAATGAGACAATCATGCATACTTGTAATAATCTCCATTCTTTCTGTTATTGGCATAACAACCATGTTCTCCTCTTTGTGATAGACGATATTATTGCTTTGGATTTGCAAGAAAAGCTTTTCTTTCCACCATTTTCCTTATGATCAAAGTTCATTCGTGAAATGAGTCAAACTTGAATTCTCATCATAATCTCTTATCATTTTCATAATTGGGCACTACAATCATGTTCTCCACCTTAGGATAAATGATATTGATGCTTCGGATTTAGAAGAAAAACTTCTCTTTCCACCATTTTCCTCATAATTGATGTTTATTCATGAAATGAGACAAACTTGATACACATAATAATCTCCATTCATTTTGTTTTGAGCACTACAATCATGTTCTCCTCATTGGGATACACGATATTGATGTTTTGGATTTGTAAGAAAGGCTCTTCTTTCCACCATTTTCCTTATAACCAAAGTTCATCTGTAAAATAGGATAAACTCGAATATTTGCAATAATCTCTATTTATTTTGTTATGGGTAACACAATCAAGTTCTCCTTATTGGGATACACAATATTGAGGCTTTGGATTCGCAAGAAAAGCTTTTTGTTCCAGCATTTTCCTTGTAATCAAAGTTTATTTGTAAAATGAGCCAAGCTTGGATTCTTGTAATAATCTCCATTCTTTTTGTAATTGGGCACTACAGTCATGTTCTCCACTTTGGGATAAATAATATTGATGTTTAGATTTGCAAGAAAAACTTTTCTTTCCACCATTTTCCTTAAAATTGATGTTCATCTGTGAAATGAGATAAACTTGGATACTCGTAATAATCTCCATTCGTCTTTCTATAAGCACTACAACCATGTTCTACTCATAGGGACACACAATATTGATACCTTGGATATGAAAGAAAAGATTTTCTTTTCACCATTTTTCTTGTAATTAATGTTCATCCGTTAAATGAGACAAACATGAGTAGTTGCAATAATTTTCCATTCTTTTTGTTATGGCCACTACAATCATTTCTCCACATTTGGATACACGATATTGATGCTTTGGATTTGCAAGAAGAGCTTTCCTTTCCACCATCTTCCTTGCAATTAAAGTTTATTCAGGAAATGTGTCAAACTTGGATCCTTACAATAATCTCCATTCTTTTTATAATTGGGCACTACAATCATTTTCTCCGCACTGGGATAAATGATATTGATGCTTTGTATTCGAACGAAAAATTTTTCTTTCCAATGTTCATTTGTGAAATGAGACAAACTTGGATACTCGTAATAATCTCCATTCTTTTTTGTTATGAGCACAACAATCATGTTTTCCTCATTGGGGACACACAATATTGATGCTTTGGATTTGAAAGAAAAGCTTTTCTTTCCACCATTTTCCTTGTAATTAATGTTTATCTAAGAAATAAGACAAAGTTAGATACTTGCAATAATCTTCATTCTTTTTGTTATTGACACTACAATGATGTTGTCCTCATCGGGATGCACGATGTTGATGCTTTGAATTTGAAAGAAAAGCTTTTCTTTCCCCCATTTTCCTTATAATTAATGTTCATCCAAGAAATGAGACAAAGTTGGATGCTTGTAATAATCTTCATTCTTTTTTTTATTGACACTACAGTGATGTTTTCCTCATCGAGATGCATGATATTGATGCTTTGGATTTGCAAGAAAAGCTTTTCTTTACATGATTTTCCTTGTAATCAAAGTTCATTCGTGAAATCAGTCAAACTTGGATTCAAATGATAATCTCCATTCTTTTTGTAATTAAGCACTACAATCATGTTCTCCATATTGGGATAAATGATCTTGATGCATTGGATTTGAAAGAAGAACTTTTCTTTCCACCATTTTCCTTATAATTAATGTTCATCCATGGAAAGAGACAAACTCAAATACTCATAATAACCTCCATTCATTTTGTTATGAGCACTGTAATCATGTTCTCCTCATTGAGATACACAATATTGATGCTTTGAATTTGTAAGAAAATCTTTTCTTTCCGTAATTTTTCTTGTAATTAATGATCATCCAAGAAGTGAGACAAACTTGGATACTTGTAATAATCTCCATTCTTTTTCTTATTGACACGACAATGATGTTCTCCTCATCGGGATACATGATATTAATGCTTTGGATTTGTAAGGAAAGCTTTTCTTTACACGATTTTCCTTATAATCAAAGTTTATTCGTGAAATGAGTCAAACTTGGATTCTCATGATAATCTCCATTCATTTTGTAATTGGGCACTACAATCATGTTCTCCGCATTGGGATAATCGATCTTGATGCTTTGGATTTGAAAGAAAAACTTTTCTTTCCACCATTTTCCTTATAATTAATGATTATCTGTAAAATAAGACAAACTGGATACTCATAATAATCTCCATTCTTTTTTCTATGAGGACTACAATCATGTTCTCCTTATAGGGACACACAATATTAATTGTTTGGATTTGAAAGAAAGGCTTTTCTTTCCACCATTTTCCTTGTAATTAATGTTCATCCGTGAAATGAGACAAACTTAGATACCTATAATAATCTCCATTCTTTTTGTTATTGACACAACAATCATGTTCTCCTCTTTGGGATACACGATATTGCTGTTTTGGATTTGCATGAAAAGTTTTTCTTTCCACCATTTTCCTTATAATCAAAGTTCATCCATGAAATGAGACAAACTTGGATACTTGTAATAATCTCCATTTTTTTTGCTATGGGCACTCTAATCATGTTCTTCTCTTTGGGATACACGATATTGATGCTTTGGACTTTCAAGAAAAGCTTTTCTTTCAACCATTTTTCTTATAACCAAAGTTCATTCGTGAAAAGAGGTAAACTCGGATAGTTTTAATAATCTCCATTCTTTTTGTTATTGGCACTACAATCATGTTCTCCTTATTGGTACACACGATATTGATGCTTTGAATTTGCAAGAAAAGCTTTTCTTTCCACCATCTTCCTTATAATCAAAGTTTATTCGAGAAATGTGTCAAATTTGGATCCTTACAATAATCTCCATTCATTTTGTAATGGGCATTACAATCATGTTCTCCGCATTGCGATAAAAGATATTGATTCTTTGGATTTGAAAGAAAAAATTTTCTTTCCACCATTTTCCTTAGAATTATTGTTCATCCATCAAATGAGATAAATATTGACACTCATAATAATCTCCATATTTTTTTGTTATGAGCACAAGAATCATGTTCTCCTTATTGGGATACATGATATTGATGCTTTGGATTTGCAAGAAAAGCTTTTCTTCCCTTCATTTTCCTTATAACTAAAGTTCATCCAGAAATGAGATAAACTTGGATACTTGTAATAATCTCCATCTTTTTTGTTATGAGCACTACAATCATTTTCTCCCTATTGGGACACAGGATATTGACGCTTTGGATTTGCAAGAAAAGCTTTTCTTTACATGATTTTCCTTATAATCAAAGTTCATTCATGAAATGAGTCACACTTGGATTCTCACGATAATCTCCCTTCATTTTATAATTGGGCACTACAATCATATTCTCCGCATTGGGATAAACAATATTGATGTTTTGGATTTGCAAGAAAAACTTTTCTTTTCGCCATTTTACTTTTAATTGATGTTCATCCATAAAATGAGACAAACTTGGGTACTCGTAATAATCTCTATTCTTTTTGTCATTGGCACTACAATCATGTTTTCCACATTGGCATACATGATATTGATGCTTCGGATTTGGAAGAAAAACATTTTTCCACCATTTTTTCATCCACGAAATGAGTCAATCTTGGATTCTCACATTAATCTCTATTCTTTTTGTAATTAGGCACTGCAATCATGTTCTCTGGATTAGGATAAACGATATTGGTGCTCTAGATTTGAAAAAAGAAAAATATCTCTTTCCATGATTTTCCTTATAATTAATGTTCATCCGTTAAACATGACAAACTTGGATGCTCGTAATAATTTCCATGCATTTTCTTATGAGCATTGCAATCATGTTCTCCTCATTGGGATACATGATATTGATGCTTTGGATTTACAAGTAAAGCTTTTCTTTCAACCATTTTCCTTATAATCAAAGTTTATTTGTGAAATACGTGAAACTTCGATTCTCATAATAATGTCTATTCTTTTTTTGTAATTGAGCACTACAATCATGTTCTCCACATTACAATGCATGATATTGATTCTTTGGATTTGCAAGAAAAGCTTTTCTTTCCATCATTTTCCTTATAATTCATGTTCATCCGTGAAATGAGAGAAACATGGATGCTTATAATCATCTGCATTCATTTTGTTATGAGCACTACAATCATGTTCTCCTTATTGGGATACATGATATTGATGCTTTGGATTTACAAGAAAAGCATTTCTTTCCACCATCTTCCTTATAATCAAAGTTTATTTGGGAAATGTGTCAAACTTGGATCCTCACAATAATTTCCTTTCCTTTTGTAATTGGGCACTACAATCATGTTCTCCGCATTGGGATAAACATTATTGATGCTTAGGATTTGAAAGAAAAATTTTTTGTCCACTGTTTTTCTTATAATTAATGTTCATCCGTGATATGAGGCAAACTTGGATACTCGTAATAATCTCCAATGCTTTTGTTATGAGAATAACAACCATGTTCTTTTCGTTGGGATGCACGATATTGAAGCTTTGGATTTGCAAGAAAAGCTTTTCTTTCTATTATTTTCCTTATAACCAAAGTTCATCCATGAAATGAGACAAACATGGGTAGTTGTAATAATCTCCATTCTTTTTATTATGGCCACTACAATCATTTCTCCTCATTAGGATACACGATCTTGATGCTTTGGATTTGTAAGAAAAGCTTTTCTTTCCACCATCTTCCTTAAAATCAATGTTTATTCAGGAAATGTGTCAAACTTGGATCCTCACAATAAACTCCATTCTTTTTATAATTGGGCACTACAATCATATTCTTCGTATGAAATGAGACAAACTTGGATACTTGTAATAATCTCCATTCTTTTTGTTATGAGCACAACAATCATGTTCTCCTCATTAGGACACACAATATTGATGCTTTGGATTTGAAAAAAAAAGCTTTTCTTTCCACCATTTTCCTTGTAATTAATGTTCATCTAAGAAATGAGAGAAACTTAGACACTTGTAATAGTCTCCATTCTTTTTGTTATTGACACTACAATGATGTTGTCCTCATCAGGATTCACGATATTAATGCTTTGGATTTGCAAGAAAAGCTTTTCTATACATAATTTTCCTTATAATCAAAGTTTATTCGTAAAATAAGTCAAACTTGGATTCTCACGATAATCTTCACTCTTTTTGTAATTGGGCACTACAATCTTGTTCCCCGTATTGGGACAAATGATCTTGATGCATTGGATTTGAAATAAAAACTTTTATTTCCACCATTTTCCTTATAATTAATGTTCATCCATGAAAAGAGACAAACTCAGATACCCATAATAACCGCCATTCATTTTGTTATGAGCACTACAATCATGTTCTCCTCATTGGGACACACAATATTGATGCTTTGAATTTGTAAGAAAATCTTTTCTTTCCATCATTTTCCTTTTAATTAATGATCATCTAAGAAATGAGACAAACTTGGATACTTGTAATAATCTCTATTCTTTTTGTTATTGACGTGACAATGATGTTCTTCTCATCTGGATGCATGATATTAATGCTTTGGATTTGCAAGGAAAGCTTTTCTTTACACGATTTTCATTATAATCAAAGTTAATTCGTGAAATAAGTATAACTTGGATTCTCGTGATAATCTCAATTCATTTTGTAATTGGGCACTATAATCATGTTCTTCGTATTAGGATAAACGATATTGATGCTTTGGATTTGAAAAAAAAAAACTTTTCTTTCCACCATTTTCCTTGTAACTAATAATCTCCACCCTTTTTGTTATGAGCATTAAAATCATTTTCTCATTATTGGGACACGCGATATTGATGCTTTGGATTTGTAGGAAAAGCTTTTCTTTCCACTATTTTTCATATAATCAAAGTTCATTGGTGAAATGTGTCAAACTTGGATTCTTATAAGAATCTCAATCTTATTTGTAATTGGGCACTACAATCACGTTCTCCACATTAGGATACATGTTATTGATGTTTTGGATTTGCAAGGAAAGCTTTTCTTTCCATCATTTTCCTTATAATTAATGTTCATCCGTGAAATGAGACAAACTTGGACACTCGTAGTAATCTCCATTCATTTTGTTATGAGCTCTACAATCATGTTCTCCTCATTGGGATACATGATATTGATGCTCTAGATAAAGCTTTTGTTTCCACCATTTTCCTTTATAATCAAAGTTTATTTGTGAAATGAGTCAAACTTGGATTCTCATAATAATCTCCATTCTTTTTTGTAATTGGCTGCTATAATCAAGTTCTCCACATTGGGATAAACAATATTGATGCTTTGGGTTTGCATGAAAAGCTTTTCTTTCTACCATTTTCCTTATAATCAAAGTTCATCCATGAAATGAGATAAACTTGGGTACTCGTAATAATCTCCATTTTGTTGTTGGCACTACAATCATGTTCTCCACATTGGCATACATGATATTGATGCTTTGGATTTGGAAGGAAAACATTTTTCCACCATTTTCCTCATAATCAAAGTTCATCCATGAAATGAGTGAAACTTAGATTCTCATAATAATCTCCATTCTTTTTGTAATTGGGCACTGCAGTCATGTTTTTTGTATTATGATAAATGAAACTGGTGCTCTAGATTTGAAAAAGGAAAAATATCTCTTTCCATATACTTCTAATGTCAAATCAGGATCAATTAGGATAGAAATAAAGCATTGGGTCAAACTCTTCTTTGGTGTCAAGGTAATAGCTATGAATAGTCATAGACTCCCCAGAAAGGGTAAAAGAATGGGACCTATTATGGGACATATAATGCATTACAGGCATATGATCATTATGCTTCAACTGGGTTATTCACGATTTTCCTTATAATTAATGTTCATCCATGAAATAAGAGACACTTGGATGCTCGTAATAATTTTCGTTCATTTTGTTATGAGCATTACAAGCATGTTCTCCTCATTGGGATACATGACATTGATGCTTTAGATTTGAAACAAAAGCTTTTCTTTTCACCATTTTCCTTATAATCAAAGTTCATTCGTGAAATACGTGAAACTTGGATTCTCATAATAATCTCCCTTCTTTTTTTGTAATTGAGCACTATAATCATATTCTCCACATTATGATCATGATATTGATTCCTTGGATTTGCAAGAAAAGCATTTCTTTCTATCATTTTCCTTATAATTAATGTTCATTCATGAAATGAAACAAACGTGGATACTCGTAATAATCTCCATTCATTTTGTTATGAGCATTATAATCATGTTCTCCTCATTGGGATACATAATATTGATGCTTTGTATTTGCAAGAAAAGCTTTTCTTTCCACCATTTTCCTGATACTCAAAGTTAGCTCGTGAAATACGTCAAACTTGGATTCTTATAATAATCTCCATTCTTTTTGTTATAGGCACTACAATCATGTTTTCCTCATTAGGATACACGATATTGATGACTTGGATTGCAAGAAAAGCTTTTCTTTCCACCATTTTCCTTTTAACCAAAGTTCAATCGTAAAATGAGTCAAGCTTGGATTCTTATAATAATCTCCATTCCTTTGTAATTGGGCACAACAATCATATTCTTCACATTGGGATAAACGATATTGATACTTTGGATTTCCAAGAAAAGCTTTTCCTTCCACCATTTTCCTTATAATTGTTGTTCATCCATGAAATGAGACAAACTTTGATACTCGTAATAATCTCCATTCTTTTTATTATGAGCACAATAATCATGTTCTCCTCATTGGGATATACGATTTTGATGCTTTGGATTTGCAAGAAAAGCTTATCTTTCCATTATTCTCCTTATAACCAAAGTTCATCCATGAAATGAGACAACCTTGGATACTTTTAATAATCTCCATTCATTTTGTTATCGGCACTGCAATCATGCTCTCCCCATAAGGATAAACGATATTGATGCTTTGGATTTGAAAGAAAAACTTTTCTTTCCACCATTTTCCTTATAATTAATGTTCATCCGTGAAATAAGATAAACTTGGATACTCATAACAATCTCCATTCTTTTTGTTATTGGCACTATAGCCACGTTCTCCATATTGGGATACAAGATATTGATGCTTTGGATTTGTAAGAAAAACTTTTATTCTCACCATTTTCCTTATAATTCTTGTTCATCCATGGAATGAGACAAACTTGGATGCTTAAATAATCCCCATTCTTTTTGTTATAAGCACAACAAGCATGTTCTCCTCATTAGGATGCACGATATTGATGCTTTGGGTTTCCAAGAAAAGCTTTTCTTTCCATCGTTTTCCTTATAACCAAAGTTCATTTGTGAAATGAGATAAACTTGGATATTTTTAATAATCCCCATTCATTTTGTTATGGGCACTATAATCATGTTCTCCTTATTGGGATACACATCCTTATTGGGATACACGATATTGATGCTTTGGATTTGCGAGAGAAACTTTTCTTTCCACCATTTTCCTTAAAAACACAGTTCATTCATGAAATGAGTCAAGCTTGGATTCTAAAAGTAATCTCCATTCTTTTTGTAATTGGGCACTACAATCATGTTCTCCGCATTTGGATAAAAGATATTGATGCTTTGAATTTGAAAGAAAAAAATTTTCTTTCCACCATTTTCCTTAGAATTAATATTCATCCGTGAAATAAGACAAACTTGGATACTCATAATAATCTCCATTCTTTTTGTTATGAGCATAATAATCATGTTCTCCTCATTGGGATGCACGACATTGATGCTTTGGATTTGTAAGAAAAGTTTTTCTTTCCACCATTTTCCTTATTACCAAAGTTCATCCATGAAATGAGACAAACTTGAATAGTTGTAATAATCTCCATTTCTTTTGTTATGGGCACATAGTTATGTTCTCCTTGTGGGATACATGATACTGATGCTTTGGATTTGCAAGAAAAGCATTTCTTTCCACCATCTTCCATATAATCAAAGTTTATTTAGGAAACTTGCCAAACTTGGATTCTCATAATAATCTCTTTTCTTTTTGTAATTGGGCACTACAATCATGTTCTCTGCATTGGGATAAATGATATTGATGCTTAGGATTTGAAAGAAAAAATTTTCTTTCCACAATTTTCCTTATAATTAATGTTCATCCGTGAAATAAGACAAACTTGAATACCCATAATGATCTCCAATCTTTTTGTTATGAGTGCAACAATCATGTTCTCCTTATTGAAATACATGATATTAAGGCTTTGGATTTGTAGGAAAAGCTTTTCTTTCCACCATTTTCCTTATAACCAAAGTTCATCTGTGAAATGAGACAAACATTGGTAGTTGTAATAATCTCTATTCTTTTTCTTATGGGCACTATAATCATTTCTCCGTATTGGCATACACGATATTGATGCTTTGGCTTTGCAAGAAAAGCTTTTCTTTCCACCATCTTCCTTATAATTAAAGTTCATTCGGGAAATGTGTCAAAATTGGATCCTCACAATAATCTCCATTCTTTTTATAATTAGGCACTACAATCATGTTCTCTGCATTAGGATAAATGATATTGATGCTTTGGATTTGAAAGGAAAAATTTTCTTTCCACCATTTTCCTTATAATTAATGTTTATCCGTGAAATGATACAAACTTGGATACTCATAATAATCTCCATTCTTTTTGTTATGAGCATAATAATCATTTTCTCCTCATTGGGACACACAATATTGATGCTTTGGATTTAAAAGAAAAGCTTTTCTTTCCACCATTTTCCTTGTAATTAATGGTCATCCAAGAAATGAGACAAACTTGTATGCTTGTAATAATCTCCATTCTTTTTGTTATTGACAACACAATGATGTCCTCATCAGGATGCACGATATTGATGCTTTGGATTTGCAAGAAAAGCTTTTCTTTACATGATTTTCCTTATAATCAAGTTCATTCGTGAAATGAGTCAAACTTGGATTCTCACGATAATGTCCATTCTTTTTGTAATTGGGCACTACAATCATATTCTCCATATTGGGATAAATGATCTTGATGGATTGGATTTGAAAGAAAAACTTTTCCTTCCACCATTTTCCTTATAATTAATGTTCATCCATGAAAAGAAACAAACTCGGATACTCGTAATAACCTCCATTCATTTTGTTATGAGTGCTACAATCATGTTCTCCTCGTTGGGAGACATAATATTGATGCTTTCGATTTGTAAGAAAAACTTTTCTTTCCACCGTTGTCCTTGTAATTAATGATCATCTAAGAAATGAGACAAACTTGGATACTTGTAATAATCTTTATTCTTTTTGTTATTGACATGCCAGTGATGTTCTCCTCATTGGGATGCATGATATTGATGCTTTGGATTTGTAAGAAAAGCTTTTCTTTACATGATTTTCCTTATAATTAAAGTTCATTCGTGAAATGAGTCAAACTTGGATTCTCATGATAATCTCCATTCTTTTTGTAATTGGGCACTACAATCATGTTCTCTGCATTAGGATAAACAATATTGATGCTTTGGATTTGAAAGAAAAAACTTTTCTTTCCACCATTTTCCTTATAACTAATATTCATCCATGAAATGAGATAAACTTGGATACTAGTAATAATCTCCACCTTTTTTGTTATGAGCACTACAATCATTTTCTCCTTTTTAGGACATGATATTGATGCTTTGGATTTGCAAGAAAAGCTTTTCTTTCCACTATTTTCCATATAATCAAAGTTCATTGGTGAAATGTGTCAAACTTGGATTCTCATAATAATCTCAATTTTACTTGTAATTGGGCACTACAATCATGTTCTCCACATTAGGATGCATGTTATTGATGTTTTGGATTTGCAAGGAAAGCTTTTCTTTCCATCATTTTCCTTATAATTAATGTTCATCTGTGAATTGAGACAAACTTGGAGACTCGTAACAATCTCTATTCATTTGGTTATAAGCTCTAAAATCATGTTCTCCTCACTGGGGTACATGATATTGATGCTCTGGATTTGCAAGAAAAGGTTTTGTTTTTGCCATTTTCCTTTATAATCAAAGTTCATTTGTGAAATGAGTCAAACTTGGATTCTCATAATAATTTACATTCTTTTTTGTAATTGGGTGCTACAATCAAGTTTTCCATTTTGGGAAAAACAATATTGATGCTTTGGATTTGCAAGAAAAAACTTTTCTTTCCACTATTTTACTTTTAATTAATGTTCATTTATGAAATAAGACAAATCTGAATACTCACAATAATCTCCATTCATTTTGTTATAAGAACTACAATCTTGTTCTCCTCATTGGGATACACGATATTGATGCTTTGGATTTGCAAGAAAAGCTCTTCTTTCCACTATTTTCCTTATAACCAAAGTTCATTCGTGAAATAGGACAAACTTTGGTACTTGTAATAATCTCCATTCTTTTTGTTATTGGCACTATAGTCATGATCTCCAAATTGGCATACATGATATTAATGCTTTGGATTTGGAAGAAAAACATTTTTTCACCAAGTTCCTTATAATCAAAGTTCATCCATGAAATGAGTCAAACTTGGATTCTCATAATAATCTCCATTCTTTTTGTAATTGGGCACTGTAATCATGTTCTCCATATTGGGATAAATGATATTAGTGCTTTAGATTTGAAAAAAGAAAAACATCTCTTTCCACAATTTTCCTTATAATTAATGTTCATCCGTGAAATAAGACAAACTTGGATGCTTGTAATAATTTCCATTCATTTTGTTATGAGCACTACAAGCATGTTTTCTTCATTAGGATACACAATATTGATTTTTTGGATTTGCAAGAAAAGCTTTTCTTTCCACCATTTTCTTTATAATCAAAGTTCATTCGTGAAATACGTGAAACTTGGATTCTCAAAAGAATCTCCATTCTTTTTTTGTAATTGAGTACTACAATCATGTTCTCCACATTACGATCATGATATTGATTCTTTAGATTTGCAAGAAAAGATTTTCTTTCCATCATTTTCCTTATAATTAATGTTCATTCATGAAATGAGACAAACGTGGATACTCGTAATAATCTCCATTCATTTTGTTATGAGCACTACAATCATGTTTCCCTTATTGGGATACATGATATTGATGCTTTATATTTGCAAGAAAAGCTTTTCCTTCCACCATTTTCCTGATACTCAAAGTTAATTCGTGAAATGCGTCAAACTTGGATTCTTATAATAATCTCCATTTTTTTTTTGTTATGGGCACTACAATCTTGTTTTCGTCATTTGGATACACGATATCGATGATTTGGATTTGCAAGAAAAGCTTTTCTTTCCACCATTTTCCTTTTAACCAAAGTTCAATCGTAAAATGAGTCAAGCTTGGATTCTCATAATAATCTCCATTCTTTTGTAATTGGGCACAACAATCATGTTCTTCACATTGGGATAAATTATATTGATGCTTTGGATTTGCAAGAAAAAACTTTTTTTCCACCATTTTCTTTATAATTGTTGTTCATCTGTGAAATGAGATAAACTTGGATACTCATAATAATCTTCATTGTTTTTGTTATGAGCTCAACAATCATGTTTTCCTCATTGGGATACACGATATTAATGCTTTGGATTCGCAAGAAAGGTTTATCTTTCCATTATTTTCCTTGTAACTAAAGTTCATCCATGAAATGAGACAACCTTGGATACTTGTAATAATCTCCATTTATTTTGTTGTGGGCACTACAATCATGCTCTCCCCATAAGGATAAATGATATTGATGCTTTGGATTTCAAAGAAAAGCCTTTCTTTCCACCATTTTCCTTATAATTAATGTTTATCTATGAAATAAGACAAACTTGGATACTCATAACAATCTACATTCTTTTTGTTATTGGCACTATGTCACATTCTCCACATTAGGATACAAGGTATTGATGCTTTGGATTTGCAAGAAAAACTTTTCTTTCTAGCATTTTCCTTATAATTATTGTTCATCCGTGAAATGAGACAAACTTGGATGCTTGTAATAATCTTCATTCTTTTTGTTATGAGAACAACAATCATGTTCTCCTCATTGGGATGCATGATATTGATGCTTTGGATTTTCAAGAAAAGCTTTTCTTTCCATCGTTTTCCTTATAACCAAAGTTCATTTGTGAAATGAGATAAACTTGGATATTTTTAATAATCCTTATTCATTTTGTTATGGGCACTACAATCATGTTCTCCTCATTGGGATACACATCCTCATTGGGATACACGATATTAATGCTTTGGATTTGCGAGAAAAAACTTTTCTTTACACTATTTTCCTTATAAACAAAGTTCATTCATGAAATGAGTCAAGCTTAGATTCTAAAAATAATCTCCATTCTTTTTGTAATTGGGCACTTCAATCATGTTCTCTGCACTGCGATAAAAGATATTGATGCTTTGGATTTGAAAGAAAAAATTTTCTTTCCACCATTTTCTTTAAAATTAATGTTCATCCGTAAAATGAGACAAACATCGATACTTATAATAATCTCCATTCTTTTTGTTATGGGCATAGTAATCATGTTCTCCTTATTGGGATACACGATATTGATGCTTTGGATTTGCAAGAAAAGATTTTTTTTTCCACCATTGTCCTTATAATCAAAGTTCATCCGTGAAATGAGACAAACTTGGATACCTATAATAATCTCCATTCTTTTGTTATGGGCACTACAATCCTGTTCTCCTCAGTGGGATACATGATATTGATGCTTTGGATTTGCAAGAAAAGCTTTCTTTCCACCATTTTCTTTGTAACCAAAGTTTATATGTGAAATAAGTTAAACTTGGGTGCTCATAGCAATCTCTATTCTTTTTGTAATTGGGCGCTACAATCACATTTTCCATGTTGGGATAAACGATATTAATGCTTTGGATTTGCAAGAAAAGCTTTCATTCCCACCATTTTCCTTAAAATCAAAGTTCATCCGTGAAATGAGACAAACTTGGATACTTGTAACAATCTCTATTCCTTTTATCATTGGCACTGCAATCATGTTCTCCTCATTGGGATGCATGACATTGATGCTTTAGATTTACAAGAAAAGCTTTTCTTTCCACCATTTTTGGTATAATCAAAAGTTCATAGGTGAAACAAGTCAAAATTTGATTCTCATAATAATCACCACTATTTGTAATTGGGCACTGCAATCATGTTCTCCACATTGGATACATGATATTTATGCTTTAGATTAGCAAGAAAAACTTTTCTTTTCACCATTTTCCTTATAATTAATATTCATCTGTGAAATGACACAAACTTGGATACTCATAATAATCTCCATTCTTTTTGTTATGAGCACTACAATCATGTTCTCCTCGTTAGGACACACGATACTGATGTTTTGGATTTGCAAGAAAGGATTTTCTTTGCACCATTTTCCATATAATCAAAGTTGATACGTGAAATGAGACAAACTTGGATACTTGTTATAATCTCCATTCTTTTTGTTAGTGGCACTATAATCATGTTCTTTTCATTGGGATACATGACATTGATGCTTTGGATTTACAAGAAAAAAATTTTCTTTCCACCATTTTGCTTATAATTAATGTTCATCCGTGAGATGAGACAAACTTGAATACTCGTAATAATCTCCATTCTTTTTTTATGAGCACTACAATCATATTCTCCTTATTGGGACACATGATATTGATACTTTGGATTTGCAAGAAAAAGCTTTTATTTTCACCATTCTCCTTATATTCAAAGTTTATCCATGAAAAGAGACAAACTTGGATACCTATAATAATTTTCACTCTTTTGTTATGGGCACTACAATCATGTTCTCCCTAGTGGGATACACGATATTGATGCTTTGGATTTGCAAGAAAAGCTTTCTTTCCACTATTTTCCTTATAACTAAAGTTTATCCGTGAAATGAGTTAAACTTAGGTGCTCATAGCAATCTTCATTCTTTTTGTAATTTGGCACTACAATCATGTTCTCCACATTGGGATAAATGATATTGATGGTTTGGATTTGCAAGAAAAAACTTTTCTTTCCACCATTTTCCTTATAATTAATGTTTATCTGTGAAATGAGACTAACTTATATACTCATAAAAATCTCCATCCTTTTTATTATTGGCACACAATCATGTTCTACACATTGGGATAAACGATATTGATGCTTTGGATTTGCAAGAAAAACTTTTTTTTCACCATTTTCCTTATAATTGTTCATCCGTGAAATGAGACAAACTTGGATACTCTAATAATCTCTATTCTTTTTGTCATGAGCACAACAATCATGTTCTCGTCATTGGGATACATGATATTGATACTTTAGATTTGCAAGAAAAGCTTTTCTTTCCACTACTTTCCTTGTAATTAATGTTTATTAGTGAAATAAGACAAACATAGATACTGATAATAATCCCCATTCATTTTGTTATGGGCTCTACAATCATGTTCTCCTCATTAGGGTAGATAATATTGATGCTTTGGATTTGTAAGAAAAGCTTTTCTTTTCACTATTTCCCTTATAATCAAAGTTCATTCATGAAATGATACAAACTTGGATACTAGTAATATTCGTGATTATTTTACAATCATGTCCTCCTCGTTGGGATACATGATATTGGTGCATTGGATTTGCAAGAAAAGATTTTCTTACCACCATTTTCCTTCTAAACAAAGTTCATTCGTGAAATGAGACAAACTTGGATACTCATAATAATCTCGATTTTTTTGTTAATGGGCACTAGAATCATGTTCTCCATATTGGGAAACACGATGTTGATGCTTTGGATTTGTAGGAAAAACTTTTCTTTTCACCATTTTCCTTGTATTTAATGTTCATCCATGAAATGAGAAAACTTTGATACTCATAATAATCTCCACTGTTTTTGTTATGGGCACTACAACTTGTTCTCCTCATTGGGAGACTTGATATTAATGCATTGGATTTGCAAGAAATGCTTTTCCTTTCGCTATTTTTCATATAATCAAAATTTATCCGTTAAATGAGACAAACTTGGGTACCCGTAATAATCTCCATTCTTTTCGTTATTAGGACTACAATTATGTTCTCCACATTAAGGTGCATGATATGGATGCTTTGGATTTACGAGAAAAGCTTTTCTTTCCACCATTTTCCTTATAATTAGTGCTCATCCGTGAAATGAAACAAACTTGGATACACATAGTAATATCCATCCTTTTTCTTATGGGCACTACAATTATGTTCTTCTCATTGGGATACATAATATTGATGCTTTGGATGTGTAAGGAAAGCTTTTCTTTCCACCATTTTCCTTATAATCAAAGTTCATCCATGAAATAAGGCTAACTTGGATACTCATAATATTCTCTGTCGCAACATACCCCAGGGTGGATCCTCACAGATCTATAGGTATGCATGACTTAAAATATTTTCCTAACTTGTAAATGTCTTTTTGACTGAGACTTTTCTTTTGCAATGTGATGAAAATGAGAATGTACGAATTGTTGACTTATGATATAGTGAAGGGGACCATAAGATGAATTGCTCAGCTTATTGGTTTCAGATGACCATCATGAAATGGCCAATGTTTAGAGTCGCCACCAATAGTTTTGTGCTAGGCATGATCAGATGCCTATTGAAACCTATGTTTTAAGTTACAAAACTTAAAACATCGATCCTGTGGCTACATGATACAAAGATTCATCATTTGGGTTCAGTAGTTGGTTAGCATGATGAGGTACGAACCTCTTCGCAATGCCCGAAATTGATACCGTATTACCTATGTCTTTCTCGTTTTTGATTGTTTCAATCTTAACTTGTCATTATTTCGATATAACCCCTTTTAATGCATGAATCTTGTAGAAATAATCTAGGTTTTGATAAAA
>JBBYHM010354175.1:0-22838 GCA_038381775.1 Adansonia rubrostipa | reverse complement strand
ATGCATTTAGGAGTCCAAATTGAGCAAACCAAGGACAAAGAAAGGAGAAACTATGGAACTAGACCGATTTATAGAGCGAACAGCAGAAACAGGAGAATATAATGAGAAAAAAGACCAAAATAACCAAAAAGAAAACACATTGCATATAGCTCAAATGAGATGATAAAAATAACCCCAAGAATTAAGAGAACACATCCTAGTCCCTAAGGACTCAAAAATAATAATGCATAGATGTAGATGCAGATGTTAGTGAAAATGATTTAAATGGATTTTTTTTTAAATTTTTTTAGGTAGAGATGTTCATGAGTTAGATCAAGTTTAAGATTAAATAAAATTATTTTCTATGTTTAAAGCTTGGTTTGGGTCAAGCTAGATTCGAAAGTTCATTTTATCATTTAAAATATATTAAAATTTTAAAATCATTTTATATTGATATTTATATTTATATACTTTTATAATTAAATTTAAATGAAAATATTTTTAATCCAATCCAATCCCAATTATTAAAATTGTACTCCCAATCTCACCCATAAACATGTATAACCAAGAGATGCTTTTATTTCATTTTTTTACTTGTAACCTAAAAGAATAAAAAGGATGAACAAAATTATGATTGAGAATTATTGCTAGTATTTCACATTCATCAAAACAATTAATAAATTTAAAAAAAGAATCACTTATGTTCTCTTAAAATGGTGTAATAGCGTTGGAGGAATTTTATGTTAATTCACATTATATAAAAGAATTAAAGACAATTATCTTGTTGGAGTAAAGTTAATCTATAATCTATAATATATATGTATGTATATGTGTATATATATATATATATATATATATATATATATGAATGTAAAGAAGCTTTTGATCTAGCAAAAATAGTCATACATGTTTATTATATTTCTAAATTGTCATTGTAATTATTTTTTGTTATTGATAAAACTTATTCAATTTATAAGTGACAATTTTAATTTCATTAAGAGTCTTTCATTAATATTTTTATTTGATAATAAATAAGATATAGTTAAATTTCATATTAAATTACTTTATTTTCAAAGTTTTAATTTTTCATTAACCTTAAAATAGAGATAAATTTATTTTATAAAAATAAAAAAATTTTAAAATTTATATTGACTTTTTATTTTCATAAATTTTTAAATTTTATATTAAAATAATAAATAATAAATTTATAAATTTTAACTTTAAATAAACTTTACATGATAATACATTTATTAGTTTTAATTATTTATAAATTATACTGTTGCATATTTTAAAATAAATAAAAATTAAATTTTTACATGTGATATATATAAGAGCAAAATATAAAAAATCTTTTAATATAACAAAATAATCATGTTTGTTTACTAAATTCGTAAATTTTAATTATAAATATTTTTACTATTAATAAGATTTATTAAATTTATACGTAAGAATGTAAATTTTACTTAAAGAGTTTTGTACATGAAAAATTTATTTGATAATAAAAAAAAAAGTTAAAATTTAAATTCGATTAAAGAAGTTCTAATTTTTTATTATTAACTTTAAGAAGTAAATAAATTAATTTAACAAAAGAATAAAAACATATATTAAGTTTTTTTTCTTTTGTGCTTTTAAGTTTACATTTATTGCTCAGATAAAAAGAAAAGGCATTGGTCACTATACATCTCACTATTCCTTAGTTTTGTCAAGGTTGACATGTGTCTTTTTTTCCCCCTCATTTCAAGTATTGAGATGGGACGAAATGGAGAAAAGAATGTCAAGGAAAAATAGAAAGAAAGAAAGTCAAGGAAAAGGAAAGATAGTGAGGAGAAAGGAAAGCGAAAAAATTATGTGATTGTTTTTGTGTTTTATTTTTGTGTTATTTTTTATATTTAAAATATTAAAAATTTATTTTTTATTTCATTTTTTATAACTAATAAATTATGTTTATAATATTCTCTGTATCATGTCATGTTTAATTATTTTTTTAAATTTTTTTATCTAAATTTATCCCATATTTGATATCATTTATCTAATAATTCTATTTTTGTTCTAAATTATTTATTTAAAATATTAAAATACACAAAAAAAAATGTAAAGAAGTTGATTCACATCAAAATTAATGGGTCAATTTAATATTCTTACTGGCTTGCTACAGAAAAAATTAAAGTTATTTTATTAAATTATTTTTAATTTTAGCTTTTTATTTTATTTTAATGATGTATTTGAAAGATTGATCCACACGATAACTCATAGATTTATTTAAAGTCCATACTCAATCTATTTGAAACAAATATTTTATTAATTATTTTTAAGTATTTATTTAAATAACATATATGAAGAAGTTGATCTGTAAGTTAACTAGTTGATCAAATTAGGATACGTACTTGACAAAAAAAAAGTTAATTATATTAATTAATTATTTTTATTTAATTTTTAAATGATATATTTAAAATGATTGATTTGTACATTTCGCTTAAAAAAATTAAAATAATTTATTAATTAATTAATTTTATTTTTAATTGATTATTTAAAGAAATTGGTCCAATCAGTATTCAACCTACTCAATAAATAAAATAAAATAAAAAATTTATTTTATTTATTTTATTTTAATCTTAAATGACTTATTTAAAAAAGTTGATGGGCATGTTTACATACAGATTGATTTAGGATTTCTACCTAAGTCGCTACAGAAAAAAGTTAAAAAATAAAGTTTTTTTATTAATTATTTTTAAATGATGTGTTAAAAAGATTGATATGTGCATTGACTTTCAAATCATTTTTAAATCCGTATTTGATTCTAGTTGAAAAATTTACGTAAATATTTATTGCTAATAAAATTTAATTTAAAATTAATTTTTTTAATAATTAATAAAAATTAACAAAAATTAAAAAACCCAATGAAGCATAGGGCTTAATACTAGATAATATTAAAAATAATAAATTTTATTTTAATTTAATATAATTTGTATCGATAATAACTTTATATGTTAATATAAATTTTATAAATAAATAAATAATTATTAATTTTATTTATTAATAAAATATATAATTATATATTATCAAATACATAAAATAATAAAAAATTACAAATAATATAAATGAAAACAAATGTTAATTATATTAAAAGAAAATAAAATGATCTTTTTCAAAAGTCCACCTTCAGTAGCAAACATTGAAATCTAGCACACTTGCATTTAAATATAGACAGAATTTCAAAAAAATGAAATGTAATAATAATTATTAAAGAAGATAAAAGCAAAAAAAAATAATAAAAAGAAAATAACAATTATTAGATTTATTAATAAAAAAATTATAATTACTATTTTATCTTATTTTTTCTTTCATCTTTGGGCTACATTTCTCTCAGGCAACAAATTAGTGGGGATTAGTTCCTTAGGTAAGGAACAACACCCAAATTTATAAAACATATATTAAATTATAATATTTATAAATTATAATATATTAAACATACTATTTAAAGATAATAAAAGATTAAAAATATTTTATATTAAATCTTTAATTTATAAAATAAAAAATATTAAATTTTAAATTATAAAACAATCTTAAATTATATCAAATCTTAAATTACTATTTAAAAATAAGAAAAATAAAAATATTTTATGTTAAATCGCAAATTACTATATAAAAATAATAAAAAATAAATATATTTTATATTATATTTTGAATTACTAGTTAAAATTAATAAAAATTAAAAATAATTTATATATTATTACATATTATTACACAATACATACTATATCTTATATATAACATATTATATATATAATATATTTTATATATATATGTGGGGGGGGGAGGGGAATCGACCCCTACCCCACACACATACATATATGTATATATATATATATATATATATATATATATATATATATTATAGGGGGAGACGGTTCCCCTTCAAGGGAACCGACTCCCCATGTTTATAGTTTGTATAATATATATTTTATATATTTATATATTAAATATATTTATGATAATATTAATTATTATATATATTATATATAAGTTATATATTAAAATCCTATTTATAAAATAATAAAAATTAAATAATATTTTATATTAAATTTTAAATTATTTTTTAAAAAATTAAAGTAATATATATAAATTATGCGTATTATAAATATTATATAGTATATAATACATATATAATATAATATACAATATTATAAATATAATATAATAATATATTATATATTATAAAAATAAAAAATATTTTATTAAATCTCAATTATTATATAAAAATAAATATAAAAAATAATCAGTCTTATATTTAGTTATTATTTTTATATAGTAATTCAATTTAGTATATTTATTTTTTAGTATATTTAGTTATTATTTTTTCAATTTAGTCTTTACACGAGAGAAAATCACAAATAAACATCTAACATATCACAAAAATCATGGTAATGATTCCAAAAGTCACAAAAACAATTCAGCCAAGCACTCATGGCCTTAAAACAATTTTTTTAATTTTTGCAAAATAATCCCTATATTTTTTAAAATTATAAAAAAAACTCCTAAAAGGTTAAAAATGCATGAAATACGTTTAAACATATCAAAAACACTTCCCTAAGGGTCCATGAAGCTTTCGGCTAAGCTTGAATGGCCATGAAAAAAATTTCATAATTTTTGTAATTTAGTCCTTATACTTTCCATAATTACAAAACAATCAAAACATCACAAAATCACACGTATTATTTTCAGCCAAGCATAGAAAAACCTTCCCCAGGCCTTGAAAATTTTGGAAAAATTATTTTTAGGCCCCTGCAAGTTTCAAACTTTACAAAATAGTCTTAAATCTCATAAAAACATGAAATTAAAGTTCATTAGTCACAAATATATTCAACCAGCATGCATTTCCCTAAGAAACAATTTTTTCTATGACATATTTACATGAATATCAATATACACATGTCATAATTTTTATCAAGCTTAACAATACATAAAATCATGATAAATAATGAATATATCAATATGAAAATAATAATAAAAATATCATAAAAAAATATATACATGAAAATAATGTTGTTTGCATCAATAACCACAAATAATCATAATAAAGGTTAACAAATTACTAATAAAAATTAAATAAAAGAACAAAACCAACAAACTTTAACCATAGCCTTCATTCTTAGCCAGTCAACATGAATTAAAATCCATGAGTTAAGCATGATTTTGGCTCACTAAAAGGAAAAAAAATGAATGAAAGTAACAAAAACTAAAACTTCTCTAAGTGTTTTTACCTTGAAATGCTTAAAAACTTAAGAAAACTTTGTATTTTAGTGTTTTTTTTTTTAATATAGAAAGGCTAAAGTCCCTAAAATAAACAAACCATCCCCTATTTATAGGGATGGAATTCAGCCAAGGGGTGTAAGAAAACCCCTTGGCCGAATTGGCTTTAGGAGTTTCTACAAAATTCCATTTTTATTTTATTTATTTATTTTGTTAATTTATTTGGTAGACTTTTCTAGGTCATAATAAGCTTTAATTAATTCATCCCATTTTAGTCAAAAAGCCTAATGTGGGCCAACCCTAGGTTTTATGATGATTTAAGAAAATATTAACTTAATATATAGTTAAAATGTATCTAAATTACTTAAAGAAAATTAAATTCCCACCAAACTAGTTCATGCAAATAAATAACTAAATTCCACAATTAAAACAATATTTTAAGAATGGAAAATATGAAAAAAGGGGATCATAATTACAAATTTTATTAAAAATGAATTAAAAAGCTTAAAATTGTAAAAAAATAAAGTTATGAATTAATAAATTTATTTATGAATTTAAGCATGTAAAAAGTCTAATTAAATATTCATATAAAATTTTTGGATCTAAAAAGAATTAATAAAAATTTTAGAAAGAGAAAACATTATTGGGTTTTGTTTGAAAAATTAAAATGGGCCTAATTTGGCTTTATTTAAAAATTAATGAAATAATCACAAATAACCTTATTGGGCTTGCTAAAAATGAAATAGGCTTGGGAAAATTAAAAAATGGGCTTGGCAAGGTATTCGGCTTGTTGAGAAATTATTATGCTTATTAGGCTTATTTATAAATTTTGAAAATTTTAGGCCCATTAAGAAAATTTGGCCTCAAATAAAAACAAAATCAAAAATAAAAGATTTTCCATGAAAACCCCAAGTGTCGAACAATAAAGGAAATTTTTTAGAAAGTTTACGAGTAAGAAAAAGACAATTAAAAATTTGAAACTCGTAAAACTTTACGAGAAGGATCTTTATGGAAGAAACTTGATATTTAAAAAAATTCAAACTCATAAAATAAATTAAAATTTTAAAAACTGATTTAATATGAATTTAATAAAAATATTTAAAAATTTTTAAAAATTTTAAACACAGAAAAATCCTATCAAAAAATTACAAAGTTGAAAACTTCATATTTTAAAAAGAAAAAAAATTCCAAAAATATGTTCAAATTTTATAAAAATGAATTTTATTCAACACATTAGCCAAAATATTAACTTATAAAAATAATAAGGATAAAAATTTAAAACCAAAACAAATTTTAACAAAAAATTTCGCGAGCATAACACTCATAGAAATTCAAATTTAATGAATAAATTTAACAATTTTGACATCTGATGGTATAAAATGCTAATACGGAACTTTTCTTCAATATTTTTTATTTTTTCGGGTGAGTATTAGCATAAATACTACAGAGTCTCGATAAAAATATACAACAGCTAACTTTTCAAATTTCATAGAAGAATCTTGAAAAATTCTTAACAGTGGAAGATTGGATCGTAACATCATATACAAAAATAAACTTCAAAATTTGACAAACAAATATTATTAAACTAATTTTTCTTTTGAATATTCATCATTTTTATCTAAAATTTATTCTTTTAGCCTTCAAAACGACACTTTTTCTATCACGTGCACGTACAGCCATTTAAACATGAGTTAAAAGGTCTTAAAAATACCTTATTTGCTTGGAGGAGGTTGATCCCTATCAAGCCAGCCACTAAGTTCTCAATCTCAGATATTTAAGACTATCAGAAAAAAGGGGCTCGACGAAATTAGGTGTCTATAGCTTCCTTTTTTGGCCATTGCTAAGAATCAAGAATAAGGTAAAGACCCAAACAGATATAATTTTGTCCCAGTAGTCAAGTCTTAAAAGAAATACACTAAATTAAATTGAAAATATACATTAAAATGAAATGATATAACCAAGGGCGAAACCTAAGTTAGGATGATGACTGGGGTAAAACCTAAGTTTAAAGGGTTAATTGGGACAAAACTACAATAGCCAACTAAGGTGACCAGGACGAAACCTAAGTCTAAAGGGATTGACCAGAATGGAACCATAATAGTCAATTAAGAGTAGCCAAGGCAAAACCTAAGTCTGATGTGTTGACGAAGGTGACAACCTCATTGTCAACTTAAGGGTGACCAAGGCAGAACCTAATCATATGGGTTAACCAGGGCAAAACCATAATAGTCAACTAATTTAAAGGGTTGACTGAGATGAAACCTATAAGTCAGCAAGTTAAAGCGGTTGGTCGAGACAAAACCATATAAGCATGGATATTGCTTTCTTTAGGTAAGGTGAGTTGTATCTATGTTTGGCCTTCCATTTGAGGAATTTTGTTAAAGGATTTATCTTTCTTCTTATAAAAAATACTCTTTAACCACCACGTCTGAGTTCTTTTTTCCTTAATGTTATTCAACAATGTCATCCATTTATTTTAATCCTTCCTAGAATGTTTGAAGAATTGAAATAATAACTAAAATCCCTATAATGTTTCAATCTAAGTCCAAAGTAATGCAAAGAAATCTTTTTATTATTTATTTCTAAAATATCAACTATCATTTATAAAAAATATTAGTATAACTAGAGGATTTGATGAAGGTATGGATAAAAATATGGATTTATTTTTCATTAGAGAGAAGAAATACAATATTGGTTTTTTAATAAAAATAAGGATAAGGTACAGAACAAAATTAGGTATTACTTAGATAAGCAGAATCTTCTATTTAGTTCTTCAAAAACTTTTCTTGAATGACATATTGCTCTTACATGGATTAATCTTTGAAGATATTTTTGGTTGCACTCTGCCTTCATTTTTGGCCTTAACCTTTTAGCAAATTCCATCTAGTACGTTATTTTGCAAATGCTCAAGTCGCCATTTTTAAGTTTTCAACTTTAAACCTCCCCTTTTAACACTTTTATTTAGATACCTTTTTTGGGTTTTCATTCTTTTTTTAAATGATATTACCTTTTAGGCATAATATTTCTTTACATTGTCAGAATTGACAGGTTAGGTAAAATGTGCCCATCCATTTCTATCAAAGTCAATGCCCCTCTTGAAAATGTTTTTTGAACCATACATGGCCTTTTTTAATTTGGCACCCATATTTCACATAGATCCTTCTTGCCAGGGAGGATTTTCTTTAGTATCAACTTCCCTTTGTGAAATTACCCTAGGCAGAGCTTCTTGTCGTGAACTCTTATCATTCTTTTTCAGTACATTCACCCATGTTGAATAGCTTTTAGCTTTTTTTTAATGAAATGCAACTGTTCATAATGATGTTAGACCTATTTCAGTTCTTCCAACTTGATCTCTATTAATACTTAAAGTGAAGGAATTTCAACCTCAATTGGCAGAGGTCCAAACTAAAGTTTAATAAGTCAGTAGGGCAAAGAAGAGTTTCTCATGCCAATCCTTATAGGTCTCTCAATCTTTGCCATAATCCTCTTGATAATTTTATTAGCTGCCTCTACCACTCTATTCATCATTGGGCGATATGTCACCGAATTGTGATGCGAGATTTTAAGTTGGGTGCACACCTCTGTCATCAGTTTATTATTCAAATTAGAAGCTTTGTTTGTTATAATCCTCTTAGGGATTCTGAATCAGCAAATGATATTAGTCTTTAAAAATTTTAGTACTATTAACTTTACCACATTTGCATAAGGGGTAGCTTCAACCCATTTGGTGAAATAGTCTATAGCCACCAAAATGAGACGATGATGGTTTGAAGCTATAGAGGTAATTAGTCCAATAACATCCATGCCCCATATAAAGAAAGGCCATGGAGTAGTTATGACAAACAATGGCGAAGGTGGTACATGGATTTTGTCTATATAGACTTGGCATTTGTGACATTTTTGGGCTTATTTAATAGAGTCACCTTCCATAGTCATCCAAAAGTAGCCTAGCCTCATGATTTCTCTCACTATTTTATACCCACTGGCATGAATTACACAAGCCATTTCATTTACTTCTTCCAAAATTCTCTATGCTTTAAGAGTATCCATACATCTTAGTAACGTTTAGTCATAATTTTTCTTGCAAATGATTTCACCATTACCAATCTCTTTAGTGTCTTTTTGTCATATTTGGAGCCGTTGTCCAGGTATTCTCGATCCTTGGGGTATATTTTAATGTCGTAATACCATGGGTGTTAATCTGGTTTTATTTTGACGTTATGACAATATGTGGGAAACTTATATAAGCTCATCTGGATTAAGATTACTTTTTCTTTTTATTTACTTTAAACATTGAGGCAAGGGTTGCTAGAGAACTGCCATTTGATTCTCATCTCGAGGCAAATGGATAAAATCTAATTTCTCAAACTCTTTTAATAGTTTAAGAATCAATTTTGTACATTGCATCACCTTGGAATCTCAAATTTCCTATTCTCCATGTAGCTGATTAATTACTAGAGTTGAATCTCTGTATATTTTCAACGTTTGAGCTTTTCTTTCAATGGCTGTGCAAAGTCCTATAACACATGCCTCATATTCTGCCATATTATTTGTATAATCAAAATCTAACTTGGCAGTGAAAGGATAGCAGTCTTTTTTTAGGGATATTAAGATTACCCTAATCTTATCACCCAAAGTGTTTGAGACCCTGTCAAAGTACAACTTCCATACTGGTTCATCTGACTAATTGCCTTCCTTTTTTACTGAAATATTCATCAAATCTTCATTAGGGAATTCAAAATTTAAAAGTTGATAATCATCAAGTGCTTAGCTTGCTAAGAATTTAGCAATGGCAGTTCCTTTGACAACTGTTTTACTTACATAGACTATATTGTATTCCAATAACAAGACTTGCCATGTAGCCATTCTTCCAAAAAATGCTAGTCTTCGAAGAGTTACGTGATCAGATCTATCTTTATGATCAACTATATAGTATGATATAGAATATTGCCTGAGCCGTTTTGCAGTCTAAACTAGGGCACAACATTTTTTTTGTATTTAGTAATAATCTACCTCATTTTCCATAAATTTTTTGCTGAGGTAATAAATTGCTCTTTCTTTCTTGTCGATTTCATCATATTGCCCCCAACACACATCCCATTGACCTCTTAAACACTGTGATATGAGAGGGCACCCTAAGACTAGTGGTACTACAACTAGAGGATTTGGTAGATATTGTTTCACTTTTTTGAATACCTTTTTGCAATCTTCATCCTATTCTCCCAGATTGTGTTTCTTGAAAAGTCAAAAATTTGACTACATTTGTCCGTAAGCTTAGAAATGAAACAGGTAATGTAATTCAATCTCCTAAGAAAACTTTCTACTTTTTTTTGTGCATGGAGATGGCAATTTTTGAATTGCTTTTATCTTATTAGGGTCAACCTTAATCCTTCTTTCGCTAATGATAAATCCTAATAACTTTCTCGATCTTGCTCCAAAAGTGCACTTTGCCGAATTTAGTGTCAATTGATATTTTCTCAGCCTTTTGAATAATTTTCATAAATCTGCAGCATGCTTCTCTTTTCAAAGTGACTTAGCGATCATATCATCCATGTATGCTTCAATTTTTTTATGCATCACATTATGGAATAAAGTGAACATTGCCCTTTAATAAGTTATTTAAGTATTCTTTAGCCCAAATGGTATCACTCTATAAAAAAATCACCTCAAATTATGACAAATGTGGTTTCTTTCCATGTCTTCAGATGCCATTTTTAATCTGATTATAACTCTAGAATCCATCCAAAAAAGAAAACAGGTAGTTCTTGGCAGTGTTATCAACCAACATGTCAATATAGGGAAGAAAGAAATTATCCATTGGGCTTACTTAATTCAAATCCTTATAGTCTACACATATCCTAGCTCTCCCATCTTCTTCAGGAACTAGGATAATATTAGGAACCCTTTTTGGGTATTGTGTTACTTTAAGAAATCTAGCATCTGACTGTTTTTTCACCTCTTCTTTAATTTCCAACAATTTCACTATTCTTAACTTCTGCTGATCTGACTTGCGATTTGGTGTTAAAGGTAACTTATAGACCATTATCTCTAGATCCAGGCCCAGCATATCCTAATATGACCACACAAAGACATCATGAAACTCTTGAAGTAAACTTATTAGCCTTTTTCAATGGTGGGGGTGATAGCAGTCCCTATTCTGACCTTTTTTTTGTTATCATCATCCCCTAAGTTTATAACCTTCATGGGTTCCTCATGGGGCATTATTTGCTAATCCTCCTACTCAATTAATTTCATCAAATCAGGCGATAGAGTGTAATCATCGACATCTTTCTCGAGATCACCCTCGTTTAAGCAAATAGACCATTCAAAATCTACTTTTGAATCTTAGATTAAATCATCTACTTCTTTTTTATTAGGAAATCTATAAAAATAAAGAAAAGAAAAGAATAGGCAAACAAAAATATGGGGTCATTTGTGTATGTAAGTATAAGAAAAAAATTACTATGAAAGGAATTAAATGTTCATAAAAAGTAATATGCATTTCATTTCTAAAAATGATGATATGACATGTTTAAATATCTTCGTATGTCTTAGGCCAAAACAAATAACAAAAATTCATGAAATTATTCTAGAATAAGCCTAGACACTATAGTTTTCTCAATAATAGTCCAATCCATCCAAACATATCTAGGAGGACAGGGACGGATTCTGTGATCATTTTTAAGCTCTTTGTCAAATTTTTTAATAACAGACACTTGAAAATTCTCAAAAGCTTGAATGATTCCCATTTCATCATCCTTTGTTTTTTTTTTTCGGTTCCTAGATTAATGACCCCTCTATAGCAAAAAATTTTTTTATGAAGGGAAATGCTAAATTTCAACTTGACTTCTTATCTCTAGCTTTATTCTCAGACTTTTTCTTTTAATTCCATTCGAGCTTAAAGCACAATCCATACTTGTCCCTTTTGTCGATCACTTGAATAGATCCACTCACCCCTTATAATATATTCTAAGCCTTTTTCTCGCTCAGGCACTTTTTCGCACCGTAAATTTCAGACCCATGCAAGTGCTTTTGAAAGTTTTAGCTTTGGGAATGGATATCCTTCTGCAACAAAAGTAGCATTAACAATTTCAAAGGCCCTAAAAAAAAACACTTTTAAGCTTTGGCATTTACTTCAACATATGGTGCTCTAGTAGAGGTCAAGGCAATTATATCTTATTCTCCAGATATGCTGACCAAATTATCATCCACTATAAGTTTGACTTTTTGATGGATTAATGATAGTTCAGTGCAGGTAGAATGGATCTGAGGTCATCCCAATAGGCAATTGTATGTAGGGATATAATACATGAAACTCTACTTTAAAAAGGCAAAGGTTGATATCCAAAGTGCTTGAAATGGTTCCTTTAGTTTCTCTCTTTGTTCCATCAAAAGCTTTAACCACTATCTTACTGTGTTTAATTTGGCTAACACCAATTGGCAAACGGGATAAACTAATTAATGGCATCATATTCAAAGCTACCCATCATCAATAAAGACTTTAGGCAGTATGGTCCTACTATAATGAATGGTTATACGAACAGCTTTTGTCCTTTTAACGGATTTTATCATCGCTGAATAAGATAAAATTGTCAGTGACAATATTATTGTCTACGAGGTCAAGCTTATTGATCAAAATATCTTATAAAAAATAGTCCTAATTAAGCATTTTTAGCAAAGCATTTCGATGTGCCTCTGAACTAAGCAATAAAGCTAACAAAGAAAATTTTTTTGCTTGCTATTTTAATTGCTTTACAATGCTGCAGTCACTGTGTTTGATGAATTTTAGAATTTAGCAGTTTTTCTTTAATAGGTTCTTGAACCTCTATAGGAATGTCTTCAATACCTGTAGCCTTCCCAAACATTTGTCCCATTGTCTTTGCTTTGGCATAGGCTTTCCTTGTTTCTGGGCCATTAATATGACCACTTCAAACATGACTAACCCTCATAATATCAACCGCAGCTAATTAACTTGCTTGGCATTTGGAGTTGCTACTCCAACATCGTATCTCCATGGCATTTTTATGTTATCCTTGTATAGAAAAGGTGTTAGAGTCCTAATGATGAGTTTCAAAACAATTTTAATTTTGAGATATGTAGGCCTTGGTTAATTACAATAAATGATAAAAGGGTGACCAATACCATATAGAAGTTATGATGGCCTTTCACTAGTCATAATAACTGACATTTCTTCTTTTTAGGCAGTTATTGTATAAAATTCAATTTCTCTATTATCCACTATCCTTTGAATTAAAGCTAAAAAATTTGAAAAATTTTGTAACGTGTGCCTTTAGGTGGTATGAAACTTGCAGAAGTTAAACTCAGGATTTGATTTGCAATCTGTATACTTACAATTTCGACTAAGGATTCAACCTTTAATCAAAATTACCTAAACTTTTTCCATCGTAGTCATAACCTTTCAAACATCTTGATTCACCTATCACTCTTCCTCAGTAATTAGGGCGTTAACTCTAAGTTCAAAATGATCAGTTAGACGATTTGCTACAACATTAGGTCTAGGGGCATTGTCAAGTCTAAAGGCACCTTTTTCAAGAAGACTTTGGACCTTTTTCTTGTAAGTAGGATGGTTTTCAATTGAGTGAGCCATTATCGCACGATATTCATAATGAGTATTTAGGTCATACCAGCTAAAGAAATTGCCTTTATACGGTTTGGTAAAAGATAGGGCTATTAATTGAGCCTCTAGGAGTTTATGAAATATTACCTTTTAAGAATAAGGAAGAAGCTCATATCAAGGTTTGGGCTAATTAATTTCTTAGGCTGGTTGATTTAGAGAGGAATTTGGGGTGGTGGTTTATGGTGTTGACAAAGCAAAAGTTTAGGGCACATTAAAAGAATATGCATTTTGGGACTACTGTCCTTGATTTTGATAAGAAAGGCGAGGGATTCCTAGCAAAATGATTGACTGGTGTAGTTGACAGACGAAGCTTTTTCTTCTTTTTATCAAGTCCAATCTTCTTTGTAGTAGAAGATTCACAATTGCAATTTTCCCAGCTTTTAATTGCTTCAATCATTTCCCCAGAGATGACAACGGTAGCAAAATTCTTGGTTGTGTTCCTTACCAGGTTGCATAGTAGGGGCGTCATAAGGTATTTACAAACAGCATGGTAGTTTTCTTTTCAGTTAAGGGAGGTTGCACCTAAGAGGCTGCATCCCTTAATCTTTAAGCATATTCTTTAAAGGATTCTATATGCTTTTTTTCCCATGTTTTGAAGAGTTAGTCTGTATGGAACCCACTCAGCCATGTGTTTGTATTACTAAAGAAATGCATTGGCCAAATCAAACTAACATTGAATTTGATTATGATTTAAACTATTATACTAATTTAATGCTGAACCCGACAAGCTTTCTTGAAAGCAATGAATAAAAAACTTGTCCTCATATGAATATCCAACCATTTTTTGAATAAACATCTTGATATGGGCTTAAGGGGATGTAATGCCCTTGTATTTCTCAACTTTGGCATCTTCAACTTTAGTGGAAGGACCAAATCTAGTATAAAGCTGAGGACTTCAGCATTCATCTGTAACATTCATCTTTTTCTATAGCCTTAAGCCTCATTTCAATAAGCTATAATTTTTCTTTATCAATATTTGCTTTGGATGACTTTTTGCACTTTTGTTTATATTTTTCTTCCTCATCAAAGGTAGGAGTTACTGAATCTTGTCATGTGGGTGTAGTTCTCGTATCTACCCCTTATGAAAGGGCGTTAGGGTTAATAATAATGATGGTGGTGGAGTAGCTCCATGAATAATTTGTTACATGCCTTGGGTATATGGTGTCTGAGTTTCCTAAACATCTGCCGTTGGTGTTTCAGGTTGCACCCCTCGGATGTCTTGATAAAAGTGCCATCAGTACCTTCTAAGTTTTGGTGAGCTAACTCTCTTGCCATACGTAACTCCATCAATCTTGTAATTTATGTTTGCAATTCTTCTTGCCTTTTCATCATGGCCTCTCGAGCCTCTTGTTGACTTTTTTTCAACCACTCAAGTCTTGTTAAATGATTTCTACCATTCCTCTTACTTTATGTCAAGTATGATACCAATGTGTGGGTGAAGATTCCTTTGATACAATGTTGAAACCTTGAAATTCCCAATTTCTCTAAGTTAATTTTCATTTATGAATTAGTATGCTAATGAATGTTATGTCAATATATGTATGCATTGTATGAAGATATGAATGTAATTGTAAGAATGCTTGCTTTAGCAAAAGACTTCAAACTTAAAAATTTTCATTAACTATTTAGAAAATTACACATTGTTGTTCATATACAAATTATAATTGAGAAAAGTCCTAACTGGCTTGTATTGTTGCCAAGCTTGTTCTAGAAATTTAAGTATAATAGGCCCATATTCACCTACTAGATAAATTTGACGCTTCAGGACTTGGATCCATTCCACCATCTTTCTTGATTGAATCACCGCCGAATGACTCTACTTCATGAGGCAATCGATGTAGATCTGTCAACCGATAGAATTAACTTTCCATCTTTTACATTCATCCTTAGCCCACCATAGTTTATCATCTTAATATGCGTCCATCACTTAATAAGCTCAAGACCATGCACTAATATCATCCTCCTGCCATTGTAGTACTTACCTTATTTCTTCAATAGTCATTGGAAGAACTTTCTTTTCCTAAAGTAACCGAGCTACTCGTCATTGTTCTTAATCAAAGAATGCACTGAATTGCTTATTTCTTTCTATAAATCTTTCTAGCTGAACACAAGCGTTAGAATGTCTTTTTCTTTTTCACTCAAAGATGGCCTCTTTAACTTTTCCTTCCAAGGCTTTTATTTTCTATACCCTTAGCTCTTCAAGAAGTTTATGCACTTCCTCAGTCATCCTTTTAGAGGTCTCTCTTGAGCTCCCCAATATCCTTGCAAGCTTCATTTTTTTTTTTGTTCTACTCGACCCAATTTTACTTCATCAAATTATATTTTTCTTCCATCCTTTGAAACTCTTTTTCTTTAGCTTTAATCATTATCTTTAAATACATGACTTCTTCTTAAGTAGCTCAGTTATCATCACCTATTTTTTTGGCTCTCTCGCAGCTTCCTCTTTTATTAGGTCAACTTTGAAGGGCATGAGGGGCTTTGGTTGGATAGGTACCTAGTGAATAATTCCATCTGTGCCAAGGATAATCACGTCGCAGCCTCAGATACTACTCTAAGCAGCATAACCTAAGGTAGTTTAATCAGTGTATGCCTTTAGTCCTAACTCATATCTTTCCTTTCAGTGCAAAGCAAATGGTTGAAGTGTTTTTCTATAGCTTTCTCCTTGATATTCAAGATCCAAATTGGCTATCTTAGAAGTCATTGGGATGAACTATCATGACCCATACTGTCTCCAGACTAATAATGGTGCATACACTATAGTGCCCCAGATACCCAGCAAAGGTGCAAGGAAAAGATCACCAAATGATACAAAAAGGCTTTTACAGAAAACCAGGGTGCTCTCTATGTTATGTCACTGAAAGCCAAATTCTTAAATGTCTCAACCCACTAGTTTTTTATTCTAGACCTGGGCCATTCTTTCTTAATAAACTCTTGAAGAGGAACGCAATATGGAAAGTAAGGCTTGACTTTATTAGCACCTTCACTGCAAAAGTGACTATGGGCCAAGATATATAATAACAATGCCCTCCAAAAAATCTCCCATGACCTATATCTTTAGTGCCCGAATTATTTTGACTAAAATAGTAAGGGTAAGGTTCATATTTCTCTACAACCGATCAGAAAGGTTTACCACAGCGACTTCCACATGCCAAATATCCTTAAGAATAAAACTAGTCTGTATATAGCTAAAGTAGATGCATAAGTTTCTTCCCCATTTACGTGTATTTGGATATATTCCCATAGGAATTGCTAAGAAATGACACATTATTCCTTTCTTGCTGAATGTAATGGTGGCTTGACTTGAGATTTAAATCAAAAACCTTTCTTAATTTCCTGTGGAAGCTTGTTAGATTGCGCTCCTTGCAATAAATGGGTCTCACCTCCAAAGGCCCTAACCTAAGTAAAGCTAAAATATCTTCAAAGGGTTGGGGTCATATCATACTGGTTAAGTGAGAAACACCGATATGAGGGATCCCAAAATTCTATTAAGGCTCAAAACCAATTGTTTATCCATTTGTATTTTGAGAAGGAGAGCAATATGTCCATATTTCTTTGCAAACAAGGTCTGTTTTGCATTCCCCTACTGATCCCATATCTTGGCTAACTCGTTTAAATTCAGACCTATCAAATTTGACCTGAACCCAAAAAATTCCCCAACCCAATTGAACCTAAACTTGATCCAACCTAATTTGACCAGAACAAGTCAAAAACCTGAAACCAACCAACTCAAACCCAAAAATGACTTGAACCTAAAATGGCTTGAACCCGAAATAACCCAAATTTAAAATAATCTAAACCCGAACTAAAACAACTAACCAAAATAGGCCAAACCAAAAATTACCAAACTTGATAAACCAGAGTGTTAAACTTAATTGACACAAAACAAATTAACCCAAGTGTTAAACCCAATTTATCCGAACTCAAAATGACCCAAATCCAAAACTATCTGAACTCGATTAACCTGAGTATTAGACCTGATTGACCCAAACCTGAAATGACCGAAACCAAAATAATCTAAACCTGAAATAACCCCAACATGAAATAAGCCAAACCCAAAGTAACTCAAAAAGGAAACAACCCAAACCCAAAAATAACCTAAAAATTTTAAAACCTGAAATGACCTAACTTGAATTGACCCGATTCAAAACCAGCCAGACTTGCCTAATTGATAGGTCTAGTTTGACGTAAATCCAAATGAGTGATCTTTAGTACCTTTAACATGAAAGCTTTTGGTATGTAGTCCCCATGCTCTTTTTATTTAACTCCGCTCATTATGAACTTCCTCGAATGTTTTAGAAACAATCACTGCATGTACTTGTCTAGCCATAAAGTCTGATGAAAATTTAACTGAGCTAAAATTCTATTCTAAAGCAAGTATGTCTACATGCACATGAGAAATACTCCAAGAAAAAGATAGAAAGAAAAAAGAATAAATAAGTTAGTATCCATAAGAAATAATGAATTCAAATAATAATAATATTTCAAAAGGAAAAAGCATACAACATTAAATTATCAAAATAAACACTAATATTCAAATGAAAAAAAGAAAAAGTGTAAATTTATCCCTTCATATGTTCTTATTTTTCGGTGACCTATAAAATAAAGGCTAGGTTTAACCGTGGAGCTAGTATGGTTCACTAGATGCAGTTTGGGTAAAAAATGTAAGTCAGTTCTCGAATTCCTTGAGCTCGAAAAGGACTAATGAGGTACCTTAGTCCTTTCCCATCGCAGGTGTATATGGCTAACACCTTAGGTAGGCATAGGAATTTGCACCTGGTAGGCTTTTCACTAGCCCAGACAGAGGCTAATACCTTAGAAGGAAAAGCTACTTCACCTTTACTTAGAATATTATGTTTCCTATATCCCTTCTAGAGATCTGGAAGAGATTCTACTCCAAATGTGCTTTGTGGGTGTAAAGGGATAAACAAACCTTTTTATGATATGATGTTAAAATAAAACCTCTATCTTAAATTCCCCTAAAAATTAACATTACAAGGGAAACAAAAAGTTAAGTGAAAAATATGAAAAATATATACTAGACTTTACATGTAAATAAAAAAAAGACATTTTTATTTTGAAAAATGGAAAATTATAGTTAAATACCAATTGAAACCAAATTAATCAAAATTGAGTTAACATGTAACCAATTTTAGGCCTGACTCTCTAACCTGTTCCTAGTGGAGTTGCAAGTTATAGCAACATGGCTTGGATACGAAACTTAACAAGCCTGACTTAAAAGGCAAGTGTACCCCTTGTTCCTATAAATATTATTCTATTATTATCTTTTTTTTTTTTAGGGGCTATATAACATCATTATTTTTCCTACTTAAAATTTTTTGTTTGGGGATCGAGTTATCGAGATGAATCGTTCATCCAACTTAACCCTAGATAGTCATTACAAAATAAATATTTATTTTGGAGTTACCACCAAACTTTTTGGCTAAGGGAGATTGATCACCTATCAGAGTTTATGTCAAGGGTTATGAAACCTTGAACAAAACTCTGAAGTCTGTGCTTATACTAAAAATCAAATAAAAGACTTTGGGAGGTGGTTACAATCACAAGTAAGGATTGATTTTCTCGTGACGCCCAGAAATTGGTACCTATTAACTAAATGTTAATTTAAATTCCAATTTTTATTTAGGTTCAATATTAAATATTTAATTATAATTCCCATATATCAAAAATAAAAATTTTATAAAACAAATTTATTATTCCATATGCGAAAATTAGGTTTTCAATATTTTTGAAAATTAAAATATCTTTAGTATCCTACTAGAGAGTTAAAAGAATATGAAAGGTCAAAATATCTTTCATACCTCACTGTAGAGCTAGAGAAATATGAAAGATTTTATTTTAATAATCAAAATCTCTTACATACCCTACTAGAAAACCAAAAGAATACAAAAGATTTTATTTTTATAAAATTTGAAAAATCTCGATTTTCACTTTAAAAATGATATCTCATTATTAATATAATCCATAAGACCCCTCTCATATAGTGGGAGAAATTCTATGTACTATTTTAGTTCAGAGATATTACCTTAATTTTAATAAATTCCAATTTAATCAATAATAAAAAAATACCTTAAGACTTTGTTTAGATTAAATGAACTAAACTTGACTCTAAGGTCCTAAATTTGGTAAAAATGACCAGCATATCCCCTGAAACACACTTTCAGCATGAAAGCATCCCAGTGACCCTAAAGGGCTGGATTTAATGATAAATTGCTAAATTACCCCTAAGGCATACCTTCTATGTGAAAGTAGCCGGGTATCCCAAAAGGACTCAATAACATCATAGATAGATGAACCTATCTCTAATGTATACCTTTGACATGAAAATATCTCGATAATTACATAAAACGTAGTTTTAAAGTAAAATTACTAAAATGTTCCTAATACCTTTGACATAAAAGTATCCCGGTAGTCCCAAGGACTCAAAAATGATATGAAATAACAATTTTACCCTAAATAGGAAAATAAAATATCAAAGGTGACCCAAAATACAAAAATAGCAATTAAGCCCCTAAATTTTCAAAATTACATTTTCATACCCTAACAAAGGACTTGAAGAATACGAAAGGTTTTAATACGTTGTACACCCTTACCAAAAAATCAAAAAAATGCTAAAAAAACTCTAAATTGACCAAAATACCCTAAATAGGAAATTTTCATGGTAAAATGATTGTTTTGAGCTTAAAATGCTAGGCTTTTCGTAGTGAACTTAAAACTTTTCTATTTTTTCAATATAGCCCCTACATGAGAGAAAATCACAAATAAACATCAAACAAAGCATTTCCACCAAAAATCTTAAGTTTTGTTAGAGTTTTTTTTACATTGTTAATGGTAATAAAGTGCGTAGCTAGCTAAGGTCACGCTGGGTGGTTTAAGACCAACTATAAGGTTCAGACCAAGCGATGATTGGTGGCGATGGTTGTTGCTGGGCCAACCTACCTCAAGAATTATTAAGGGAAGTTCTGTCAAGGATCGAAAACTCTGAAAGTAATTGGCCTTGAAAAAAAATGGCGGCTTGTGCTATAGTTTGCAAGAGTTAGAGGATTATCATTAAAGAGACTGTTAAAGTTCCTTAACTTTCAAGAAAATTAACCTTTCCCATCTCATTTAAACAGGTTAAAATCATGGTTTTCAAATCACTTGCTTCCTATTGAATAAAGATTTTTCTTTTAATTTTGTTTTTTCTTTTCTTTTCAAAACTATGATTGAATGAAGATTGTTGTCGCTTGAACTTGAATCATTGTAGTTGAATTCCAATCCTCTCTTTGGAAATAGGGTCATTTAATTTGGTTTGCTAATGTTTAATTTTCTTTTTTGGGTATTTTTATTTGTTTATTTTCATTCAAGGCTTTGAAAAGTTGTTCTACTTTTAGAATTCTGGGTTTTTCTTAATGCCTTCTAAGGATTTTATGTTCCTAGAATATTGTATTAAGATTTGTTTGGTAATTGTTTATGTATGCTGATCCTCATTTGTATTTTGATTTTCTTATTTGGATTGGGGAGATTAAGGTCTTCATAAATGTAGCTTGGAATTCCATAAATTAGGAAACCTTTTTTTGAAAATCTTATGGATTTTTTTTTAGAGATATAATTGGTAAATATGGGGGAAATGATGTCCTCAAAGATAGTTCTAGCGCGGGGGAAATTTGTATTTTACCATTTTTGTCTACCAGGTATTTGACTATTTGACATGGCAAGTTTACAATCAGTAAGTGGCTTGAGACCATTATGACTCCCCTAAATCATTATTTACTTTATGCAATAGCTTACTAGTTAAATTTCCATTGGAGACTGGTTCAAGATTTGGGACCACTTTTAGCTTCAAAACCATTGTTGGGAAAACATTAATCATTGGCTAGCTACCTTTACGGAGGGCTGTGTTCTTTCTTTTTCAACCCTTCCCCCCCAAAAAAAATGCTTCCACCTTAATCCCAATGGTCCCCAAGAAAGCCTCTTTCTTCAAATGTCATTTTACTATACACATTGGATAAAAGCTTTAGAGTGTGTTTTAATGTGTCAATTGCCCAAATCCGGTCCTTTTCTATTACTATTTATAATTGCAAAATAAAGGTTTCACGAAAATTGTTATCCAACAAATTAGAATGATGTCTAGTAGAGAATAAAACCCTTGATCAATGTTTAGTGTTTTTATTCATAATGCGTACTAGAGCTGAACTTTTCAAAGCATCATGCTTAGTTGCTTTCTTCTTGAAATCAGCATCACTTCCCAAAGCAGAATCTGGAAATTATTGTCTATATTTTCTAATTTATAAAGTAATAACCAGCGAAAACCTATGCTTGATCTTCGGCAACAAAAAAGTTGTCTAACCCCTTAAACCTTAAACGAAATAAGATTAAAATATAATCAAAGGAAATGGACCATGAAATAAAAGAAAATCCAAACTACGCATGTTTATACACGTTTTATATTTCATTCACTAGAGTGAATCCATCGCAATCCTTGAACTCAAGGTTAGTTTAAAGATTTCAAGAAATCATTTTTATGTGTACTTGTTTTCCATTTCTACCACATCATTAGCATGTAGATCAATAGTTACTAAAAGCTCACCCTTAAAAAGATCCTTAAGAAAATAGCCATCCAAGTAAACAATTGACCTCAAAAACCTCTTAAATCCATCCTTAAAAGTAAAAGTGGCAAAATGAACCCGAACCCGAAAATCCGTCCAAAAAAATCTGAGCCCAAACTCAAACCAAACCTGATTTGACCAAAAAGTCAACGGCCCGAACCCAAAAAAAACCAAACTCGAATGGCCCGAATCTGAAATAGCCCAAACCCGAAATGACCTGAGCCCAAAAGAACCCGAACCCGAACCCGAAACGACCTGAACCCGAAATGACCCTAACCCGAAAAAACTCAAACCCGAGCCCGACCTGAACCCGAACCCGAATTTAATACTAAAAATAAATATGAAGAAATTATAATTAAATAATT
>JBBYHM010354116.1:0-22864 GCA_038381775.1 Adansonia rubrostipa | reverse complement strand
TTTTTCGGAGACCAAAGATTGAATACTCGAACTGTTGAGGCTGTATGGGGATTTGGTTTGGGGTTAGAAGGGGGAACACTCACAAAAGAAGGAACCATCAAAGCCTTGAAACTCATATTGTCGACCGGAGAAGGAAAGAAAATGAGAGACAAAATCAGGGTCCAGAAAGAGCTTGCTTACAATGCAGTACAGCCGAATGGTAGCTCTGCTGAAAATTTCAAAACACTGGTAAGAGTTGTGAACAACGCTTATGACGAATGTGAGGAGAGTAGTGCTGCATGACTTCTATTTTATTTTTTCCTCGAATTATTTTTGTTTGATGAAAATCGTTATCGGCGATGATGATTTTCTTTTTTTTATTTTTTTAAAATGTATTGTATGATAGCTGTCCTCACCTAAACGGTTTTCATACAATAAAGAAAAGAAGCCACCAGATGGGGACTTTCCTCCTTACATTAAAAACGATGGATCATCAAGCGTTTTTATGTGATTAACTTCAGCAAAAGAAGAAAACAAGTGTGATAAGACAGGTGCTACGAATAGGATAATAAAAGTCTCTGGGCACTATTTCAGAATCAAAAGATGAATTCTGTCATTTTAGGTTTTAGAAAACCACATCTGTCGTATTTTTTATTATCTGTCATTTCTTGATATATAAACTTAATTTTAAATTATTTATGATTTCTTTTTTATTATTAAAATCAGTTTAACTCTTGATCTATTATAGTGTCATTAAAGGTCTACTTGGATAGCAAATGTTTATCTCATTAACGTGACATACATGCATGAAAAGTAAATGAGATTGTAATTTCTTATCAAATCAATAAAACTTTAAAAATTAATTAAACTTAATTTTTATGAAAAAGATACAAACCAAAACTTTTTCACTATCGAGTACACTAATGGTTCTCTGACAATTAGTTGATTAGGAATTGGGCATGTGCAGTGAAAACTTTTCAAAGGCCCAACCATCAATGCTCGAGTGGTATTTGTATTTTTGCTGACATGAGCTTTTTGGACAGTCTAACCAACCATTACATGTAAATAAAAAAAAATATTTTCAAGTATTTTAAAATGTCGATAAAAATTATATTTATATTAAATTTAAATATTTATTTAATTATTTGTTAAATATTAAAACTAATATTACAAATTAATCACCTTTAATGGTAATTTAAATTATTATTAAAATATTCATTTATGTAAATATTATAAAATTATGCCTTTTTTTTTCCAGCTTTTTGCAAATGGAATTTAAAGAGAAAAACAAATTGATTTTCAAGCCATGGATTGCTAACGTAAAATAATATTATTGTACATAAGGTCATGTATTCAAAATTAACGAAAACAGACTGTCACCATGTAGTTAAAAAGTTAACGAAAGTAATCTTATAACGAAGTATAACATTGTAATTTCTGAAAAGAACAACCTTAAGAAATTGATCGTATAATATCAAAGTTAACAAAAAGAGTAATCTTATTAGAAAACAAAACTACTGCAATAACTTCATACCCAAAGCTTCCATCGTTTTTATGGATGTGTATCCTTAGTTATTAGCTAATATTGACCCTTAATAAACTCATGCATGTAAAACATGCAATGTAAAAAATTTTAACTCACATTAAATAAGCAAGTAAATCCAAATATATGTTTCAAATAAAAATAAATAAATAAATATCAAAAAAAAAAAAAACTATAGTCATTTTACAAAAGGTCATGTACTATTCTAAAAAACCATTAATGTATGTACCATTTATGAGTAATTATCATATTGAACCTACTCTAAACAGCCAAATTATTCCATAGTCTGGGTCTTTTTTTTAATAATCTTAAATATCTGAGATCGAAAATTTAAAAGCCATTTTTATCGGGAGTGGGTTTTTTCTCAGATAAACAAGATATTTTCAAGACCTTTTTAGTCATAATTTGAATAGTCATAAGTTCACCTGACAGAAAAAGTTATATTTTTGTCTCCAATTTTAGATACACAAGATGAATATTTAAGAAAAATTATTTTTAAAATTTGCTTGTTAAAATTTTGAGAAACTATTTTTGTAGATGATATCATGATCAAATTTTTCATTTTTATGGATCTTTCAAGATTTTTTGGTTAAAACTGGGAAATTCACCGTCGTATATTTTTACCGATACCTATGTGGTATTTATGTCAATATGCACTCCAAAAAAATCAAAAAATATTCAAGAAAAAATTTGTATTGATATTTTATACCACAAGGTGTCAAATTGTCCATTTTTGTAATTAATTTTAAATTTTTTATAGTACAGCGAGTATTATACTTGTGAAATTTTTCCTGATAAAATTATTTTAAATTTTAAATTTTTATTTTTACCATTTTATAAATCAATATTTTGGATAATATGTTTTATTCAATTCATTTTTATAAGTTTTAATGCTTTCTTTGAAAATTTTTGATCTTAAAATACGAGCTTTTTTTTAATCTGTAAAATTATCAGTAGAATTTTTTCGAGTTTTGAACTTTAAAATTCTTTAAATATTTTCATTTAACCATCATTAAATAGGTTTTGAAAAATTCATTTTATTTTATGAGTTTTTGAATTTTCTCATTTTCAAGATACAGAGTTTTTTACTCCGTAAACTTTTTTCGGGGAGGAATTTTTTGGGTTTAAGATTTTTAAAATTCATTAAATATTTTCATTAAATTTAAATTATATTAGTTTTTAAAAATTTAATTTATTTTATGAGTTTTACATTTTTTTCAAATAGTAAATTTCTTCCATAAAGGTTTTCTCATAAAATTTTACGAGTTTTGAATTTTAGTTGTCTCATTTTTTTCTTTCTTTTCTTGCACATAATACCTCTCAAGAATTTTTCATGTATAATTCAATACTTGAAATTTTTATAAAAAAGTTTGTTAATTTTATTAATTTTATTTTGGGTACAATCTCTTTAATGGGTCCAAAACTTTCAAAATTTACAAATCAGCCCATTTAGCCCAATAATTTTTTAATAAGCCCAATGACCTTACCAAGCCCATTTCATTCTCTAAAAGCCTAATAAGCCTATTTTAATCTCTAATTTTTTAACAAGTTTACTAACCTTATTCTTTTTAATTTTACATCAATTATTTTGATTCAAATTTTTTTTGGAATTTTGATTAGAATTTTTATATGATTAAATTCTTAATTAGATTTATTTTATGAAATTTTATTGCATACATAAATTTTAATTTGCTATCATTTTTTTCATAGAATTTCTAACTAGGCTTTTCATGCACCTTGATTGCATTTGTTTCCTTGCTTCCAAGATTATTTCTACTTGTAAATTTATAGTTTAAATTTGTTTTTACATAGTTAATTTTATAATTTGCTAATTTAGCTAAATGAGATTTAATTTGGTTAGAATTGAGTTCTTTTCTAACTAATTTGGTTTCTTCCTAACCAATTCCATCAAGTTGGCCAAAACTACCAAATGATCATCATGCCACCTAAACTAGCATAATTATGATAATAGGATGGTGACTTGTAAGAAAATATGACAAGGGTCTGAGTTTATGACACATCAATAATGATTTTGAACCTAACAAGTTAACCAAATAATAAGTAAACAAAATTCAAAAGAAGAAAAGAAAAAAGCATGGAAAAAGAATGAATTCTGTTGGTTTTTGGAAGCAAAAAATAAAATAATAATGATTTTGAACCTAACAAGTTAACAAAATAATAAGTAAACAAAATTCAAAAAAAGAAAAGAAAAAAGCATGGAAAAAGAATGAATTCTGTTGGTTTTTGGAAGCAAAAAATAAAATAAAAAATTAACTTATTTCAAAAGCTTTCAAGATAGTTTCTTCTTGAAAATTCATATTATTTATTTCATCTTCTATTTTTTATTCATTTCATTTTCATCTTTATGAAGTCTTGATGGTAGTTCCATGATCCTTACTTATTAAGGTGATTAAGCTTAAGCGATGGCATATTTCATGCTTTAAAAGTTAAGCTTGGAACCATGACCATTCTTTTTTTCTATTTTTTATTGTTGTTTAAATTTCATTAAAATCATATTTTCAAACTTTAAATGTTTAAATCATGTTCAAATGAGTTAAAATAAATTTTAATGTTGATAGACTTCATGAATCATACATGGTTATATTTAGCATTTTTATTATTTTTATTTTTTACATCTAGCTTGTGATTTCTCTTAAATGTTAATATTTTGAGAATTTTTGTTGTGTATTAAGCTTGGTAGTATTCTAGGATGATCTTAATATGCATTTAGGTCTAGTTTTAATAAAAGTGAATTTTTAGGGGTTGTTTTGTTTAACAGTTGAAATTTTGGAGGTTTAAATGTTTTTTTCTTCATTTTTTAGGCCACTTAGGGGCTGTTTTGGTTCATGGCACCATTGGTAGGGACTATTTCACAATTTTTCCTTTTTTTTTTCAAACTCATTTATGGGTGTTTCCTAGCTTGGTTGAAACTTATATGGATCAAAAATGTAAATTTTCATTTTTTAGGCTAGGGGTATTTCTTCTTTGGTCAAACCCTAAGGACAATTTTATAATTTTTTTTAAAAAATTCTAAATTTACTTAGGGGTATCTACACGATTAAGTCAATTAGGTAATGGCTAGAAAATAGAAATTTGTAATTTTTACGCATTTGGGGGGCATTTAACAATTTCAGAAAAATTTAGGGACTTAGCTACAAATATCATAAATATTTTTTCTTTGGCCATGGATGCTTGGCCAAATCATCCTAGAGCCCTTAGGTGAATTTCTTATGTATTTAGGATGTATTTTGATGTGTATTATGGGTTTTAAATCATTTAAGGATCATTTTGCAATTTTTGAAAAGTTTAGGGACCATTAGGAAAATCTAGCATTTTTAGGTCAAAATAGTCAACTCTAACATGAAATCACTCACTTAGAGTACTTTAAATATTTTTAGCATTCCATTGGTCCTCCGATGGGGTGCTAAAAATATTAAAACCTTTAGTATTCTTTTGGGTTCTCCGTTAAGAGTACAAAATGAAATTTTTAAAAAATTTAGGGGCTTATATGACATTTTTGCATGTTAGGTTACTTTAAAATTTAAACTTCTCATTTAAGGTATTTTGGAGCAAAAAAATATATTTTTAGCATTTTTGACAATTTAGGATTAATATTTAATTTTGAGAAATTTAAGGATTCATTAGCAATTTTTGTATTTTAAGCCATTTTTATAATCTATATTACTTATTTAGAGTAAAAATCATCATTACTTTTCTTTTTGAGTCCTTTAGGGTTGCTAGGATACCTTTAAGTTAAAGGTACCTATGGGCATTTTGGTAATTTTTTACCAGCTGAGTCTTAGGTAGTCATTGGGATGATTTTATGCCAATGATGTATATTTAGGATAGGTTCATCTTTCTATGATTATTTTTGAGTCCTTTAGGGTTGACAGGATACTTTCACATTGAAGGTATACCTCAGTGGCATTTTTATAATTTCATTAGATCTAAGTCTTAGGTAGTCATCGGGATGCTTTTATGCCAAAGATGTGCATTTAGGATAGGTTCGACCTTCTCTAATCATCTTCGTGTCCTTTAAGGTTATCGGGATACTTTTATGTCGAAAGTATACATAGAGGCATTTTCATAATTTTCCTCACTGGGATGCTTTTATGCCAAAGGTGAATGTTTGAGATTTATTTAGCTTTTTAAGGTCATTTTGGTGTCCATTAAGGGTATCGGGATACTTTCATGTTGAAGGTATACCTTAGGGGCCTTGAGTAATTTTGCTAGAACCAAGTCCTATGTAATTACAAGGATATTTTCGTGTCTAAGGGTCACATTAGGAATAAGTTCGTCATTTTAGATTGTTATTGAGTTTTAGGAAGTTTTATAAATATTTTCAATAAAATATAAAAGTTTCTTTCTAGAAAACTAAAGCAATGTCTCTAAGTTAAAATAATACGTAGAATTTCTTCCAAAATATGAGAAAGGTTCTACGGATTATTTTAATATCGAGATGTCCTCTTCGAAATGGACATTGGGATTTTATAAATTTTGAAAATATAATAATAAAACCTTTCACATTCCTTTGGCCCTCCATTGGGGTGCAAAATATATTTTTAATTTTAAAACTTTTTGTGTTCCTCTGGTTTTCTGTTAGGATACAAAGGAGAACGATAAAAAGCTTTCGTGTTCCACTGGTCTTCTGATGGAGTACGTAAAAGATTTTGACTTCCAAAATATCAAAAATTTGATCTTCTTAATATGGAATAATAAATTTATTTTAAAAGTTATTATTTCAAGAATCCATAACTAAATGCTATATGTTGAAACCGAATAAAAATTAAGATTCAAGTTAACATGCAATTAATAAGGTACCAATTTTTGGACCACAAGAGGGTCGATCCTTACTTGTGATTGTAACCGACTCCCAGACCCTTTTATATGATCTCTGGTATGATCGCGAGCCTCGGAGTTTGTATTCTAGGGTTTCGTAACCTTCAAAATACAAACTCTGGTAGGTGACCAGTCTCACCTAGCCTAAATAGATTGGCAGCGACTCCAAATAAATAGTCATTTCTTAATGACTATTTAAGGTTAAGTCGAGTGAGCGGTTCATCTCGACCATCCGGTCCTCAAAATAAGAAAATGTCAATAATAATGTGGCCTATAGAAATAAAAGAATATAAAGTAGTGATAAATTTAAAAAATATAAGAGCGAAAGCCATTTAAGTCGAGCTTGATCAGGATTCATATCCAGGCCACGTTGTGACACTATACAATTAAGGTTGTGTCAAGTAAAAAGCAAGATGACAAGATGTTTAAGATGCTATGGTTTTTAAGATTGAAACTATTCTGATTTTTAATATGCTCTATTTCAAAATGACCAGAAGTTTTACACTAGGAAATGATATTTCCACGAATCAAGTAATGGCCCATGGTTATCATTCATCTGATTGCAAGTCAATAAAAAGATACTAGTAATTAACAAATCTTTTTCAGTTTTTTTTAACTAATGATTTTCCTTGCAACAGAATTCAATTTACATACAGAACATCAATAGCATCTAAAGTAAATTCTATTCAAGAACAAATGAGATAGTAATGGATCATTTCTTGGGCTATAAGCGTAGTAATTCTACAATAGTTGATACTCTTCATAAATTATAATAATCCAATTGGTTCGAAAACTTAATTAACTACTTCGCTTCAGATTTTTTGCCATTAGGATAATGATTTTCATTCCAACACAATTCAGTTTACATAATTATCGATAGGATAGTAAACAAATCACAATCAGGCACAAAAAAAAAAACTAATTCTTATTTGATCCTGTTATTAAAGAACATCCTAATTAAAAGAAACTTTAGTCAATATGGAGTTTAAGCTCACATCATAAGCTGAAGACTATATTTCTGGTTCAAGTTCACATTAAGATACACATGAACCAATAAGAAACTATTCGTTCATGTTAAGAAATAAAAAAGTTAAAAGTGGAAACACTATGGAACTATTGAAGAAACAAGTCTATTCAAGATTATATATATATAATTCTGGTTTGCTTTCTTTTTCTTTTGCCAAGTATTGAAGCTCTAACTTGCAAGCCTAATGGCAGGATAAAAGATAAAAAACCTCGATTAGGTTGATGCATCGTTGAGGATAACCTTAATTGTTGCAAAAAGGACAAGCTTTACACAGCATACGTATGTTCACCACGAGTTTCTGATCTTACAAAGGCAACATTAACACTTAAAAGCTTTGAAGTCGAAGGAGATGGCACCTTCCTCCAAGTCTTGCAATTCAAAGGGAGTAAATAGTAATTTCCTTCTAAGATGCCAAGACAAGATGAAAGTACATAACCTTCACTTCCAATAGGCTAATCATTATGGTTAAATTGAACTTTAACTTGCTATCCGAGGGAAAGGTTCCACTCATTAACCATTTTGTTATGAAATTGACTTCTATGCTTCCTAATGGGATTTATTTAATAATAGTTAAAGAAGAAAAGTAAACTAGAAAATTTTAACATAAAAATTTAATAAATTTGTTAAAAAAAGGTGATGCATAGAATGGGGTTTTTAAGAAGCATTTTGTTGAAGTTGAGGTTGTTGTAACGCGTTTTCCTGGGATGTTCTTGTGTACCTTTTGTCACAGTTTCACATGCTTCTAGTTTTCACCATAACGACTAATGAAGTAAACCCAAAAAAAGGTTAGAAGACATGAAAATATAGGGATAATGTAAAAAGGATAAAAACAAAATATAAATTTTACAAGAACGAACTAAAGCAAGGTAGTGGTCTCAATGTATCTTCTAAAAGGCTAAATAAACTAATCAACAAAAAAAAAAAGGTAAAAAAAAATTGAAGTTTGGGGATGGTTATAGTGCATTTAGACATTTGAATTCAACTTATATCTATGGTTATAGTACTTATGGTAAAAGAAACTAAGTAATGAAGAAGGAGAATATAACCTAGAAAATAACAACGCAACGTTTAAGAATTATAACGTAATAAAAAAACCTATAAGCTTGTAATATTGCATATAGATTTTATTTAATAGATAGATTTGAAGGCGAGTTATATTCAAGAGATCCCTATCTCTTAAGGTAGAATGTTGTTTAGGCTAAAGCTATACTTGCATTGAACTTCTATTGGATATCAATGATTTTTAGTGTGTAAAATATGAAATATGTACGCATATACGAAGATTAGACATATACGAAGATTAGACATATACGAAATCGTATAGCATACATAGGTTATCATATATAAATACACGGTGTTAGATTATATTACATGATTGCTATCTATGGTAAATGAGTGTAGTAACATGCCAAACACAAACTTGACATGCCAGACTTAAATAAATAAATTTCATTTTCTTATCTTGGGATGTGATTTAATTGTGAGATGAATCACACGTCCAACTCAACCCTAAATGGTGATTACAAAATGACCAAATAATTCAGAGTCGCCACCAATCTAGTTTTAGCTAAGTGAAATTAGTCACCTAGAAGGATTTGTATTTTAAAGGTTACGAAACCCTAAAAAAAGTTTTGAAGTCTACGTTTATACCAGAGTTCGTGTCAAAGGTTCGGAAATGGGCTGCAATCATGGGTAAGGATTAATCCCTATTAGGATGCTCGAAAATTGGTACCTCGTACATGTTAACTAAAGTCTCCATTATGATTGGCTTTAATTTTTTTATATTTAATTATAATTCTCATTCTTTGAAATTATTTATAACTAATATAATTTTCCATTTTAAGTAAATTATATTTTTATATTTTTAAAAATCAAAATATTTTTCTCACCTCTTCGGAAATCTCGAAGGAATACGAAAGTTTTACTTTTGAAAATTTTAAAAATTTTAATTTACCTATTTATAGAGGGTATTCCTTTGTTGAAAATAATCGATACACCTATGGACTATTTTAATTCGGGAATATTACCTCAGATTTTCAAAAATATGTAAATTATAATCAACATATAAATATTAAATCTTATGTCATAATATCATGAAAATGATTCCAAATAACATATATGAAATTGCAAAAAAGTCCTTAAATCATGAAAATGACCTAAATGGTATCAAAATTTATATAACTGTATTTAAGTCCCTAGCTCATAGAAAATAACCTAAATGACATTAAAATACATGAATTAATATAAAAGTCCCTAAAACATGGCAAATTACTAGAATAACCCTAGCATACTTAAAATTACATAAAAATCCCTAGTTCATAAAAAATAATCTAAATGACATTAGAATGCATGGAATGACATAAAAATCTTTAATTTATGGAAAATGACCCAAAATGATCCGAACATAATTAAAGTTACATAAAAGTCCCTAAAACATAAAAAATTACTAAAATAACCCTAAGATGTATGAAATTACATAAATGATCCTAAATCATGGTTGCTAAACCTTTTAGTGATGAGAACTCTGATAAGTAAACTCGAGAAATCTAAGCAATAGACTTTAAAGTGCAAGTTAGTGAATAAAAATAAACAATTAAAGAGAAGGGAAAGGAAAAGCAAACTCAATGATTTAGAGAGGTTTAGCCTCAATTGCCCACGTCCTCTACTTGACCTTACTTGCCTCAGATTTTCTAAATGCACTAACTTAAATTGTTTACCTTTCAAGGACAAGGTATAACATTTATACTCCCTATCTTTCTAGACTAAGATAGTAACCTTTACCCTTAATCTTTTTTAGCTAAGATAGAACCCTTTCTTTACTTTTTAGTGACTAATTAGGAACCCTCCCTTTTACAAAATTTTGTGTAAACAAATAAAACCTCTAAAAACTAGGTGTTTACAAGAATTTTGTATAAAAAAATGTGTATCTAAAGATAGGAAAAATTAATCCTATACAATTGTGAACTATTTTAGAGAAAGATAGAATAAATGAACAATTTGGCCCTAAGCTCTTTTTTTTCTTTCTTTCTCTTGTTAGAGGTGTTAAAGAGGCTATAACCTTGATCATGATTATAGCCATTAAGGATGATTGGTGAAGGTTTGAAGTCGTTGGAAGCTTCATTTAAGTGATTTTTATTCCTTTTTGCAGAGTTGTATCAATACATTGCTATGCAGACCCTCAAAATATGACTATTGGAGCTTACTATATCAATACAAGCAGTGTAGCGATACTTACCATGCTGTATCGATACAAATGGCTCTCTATATCGATACAATTGAAAGTTCGACGAAAAATAAGCTACTGCCAAGCATTGTATCGATACATTCATATGAAAATCAATTTTAAGAGTTTTTTTCATAACTTTAAAACATGTAAAACTTATCTAAAAATATTTTATATAAAAGTATATATTAAGAACACAGATTTGAGTGCTTAAAGGAGTTAAAATACATTCTAGTATTTTTCAAAGTGTTTACAAAGTACTTCATGGAAAAACACTAACTTAAAAATATTTGAACACAAGCTAATTAAGCTTTAGTTATATCAAAACCGAGATTAATTCAAAGCTAACATAGTTAACAATGACAAAATACTAAAACAACCCCAAGATGCATGCAATTGTATAAATAATCCTAAAACATGGCAAAATATTAAAATAACATTAAGATGCATGAAATTGCATAAATGGTCCTAAATCATGGCATATGACTAAAATGATGCAAAAATGCATGAAACTATATAATAACTCTTAAATAATGAAAAGTTATTAGAATAACTCTAAAATGCATGAAATTGCATAAATAATCCTAAAATATGGCACGTTACTAGAATGACCCTAAAATATATGAGAATGCATATATGGTCCTTTTAAGCTTCTACCACTCCTAAATATACTTATAAACATTTTTTCTCAATGATCATACAAATATGGCATTAACATAAAATGGATTTATTATTATGCATGGTGGTTTTGTCAAATCATAACATTTTCATGGAATTGCATGGAAATGTAAATAATAATTATAATGCATGAAAATATCATAAAATGTGTGAATCATACATAATATAAAACATGAATAACATGTAAAGTAAAACTAGGGTTGAAACATGAGAAATTGCTTAATGAAAACCACATAAAAATTAAGAAACTCAACATAAAACATTTGGAAAACAAGTTTTCAAGATGGAAATATTATTTTTGTAAGAAACTTTTAATAAAAATCATCAAAGAAAATGAAAACAAAAAATTTGGAGATCCTAGCTCATGATTTGGTCATAAACATGATTTTTACACCTTTGGCTCAAATCATCCCCTAAGCATGGCCTTGGATCCTCAACCTCACATAAGGTTAAGAGAAAAATGGACAAAAACAAAGTAGAAAACAAGTGGAGAAGCCACCTTGGATCAGACTTGAAGAAACTCTTTCTTTTTTCTTTGTTTTTCTTTCTTTTTTCTCTCTTTTTCTTTCTCCTTTTTTTATTTTCTGGTTTTTTCTATTGAGAACTAGCTCTCCCCTTTTTTCGTATCTGTCAAGAGGTATAAACCCTCCCTTGTCTGATCAGCCCTGATCCTTATGCACTTTGATTAAAACCTTGATAACTCACCCAAGCTTACTTGCAAACAATCCCTTTTAACCTGAGATGATCTGATCGATGTTAGAAGTCCTCCTAAATGTGGCATGATTTTAACTAAGTTTGGTGGAGAATCTCAGCTACTTAGCTTTAAAGAGAAGCCCCTACTCAATATAGTCATATATTGGTTCCATGGAAGAAAAAGATTTTAACTCTAACCCAAAATAGTCATCCATTGAAATTCAGCTAAACTAAACTCAAAATAGTCAAAAAAAAAAACAAACTAGATGGCATTTTAGTTCCTATGTATGAATTGAGCATTAAACTCATTTATTGCAAGCTCATTTAAGCTTTAATGGATTAATCCATATGTGTGTTTCTTATGGCTATGTTTCAATGTAAAAATGCTTGTGAAAGACCTTTTGTAAGGTTATGAATGTTCCAACATATAAGAAAATTGGGGTCAAAAAGCTTGTCATTGATGAAAATTTTCATACAATATCAATACATAGGTATTTGCATCGACACAGTTGTTTCCAGAACCAAAAATCCATGAAAAACATAACATTGTGTCGATACAATGCATATTCTAGGCTTGGAATGACCAATACACGATGTATCGATACATTGTATTAATATAACGATACATCTCCATGAATTTCATAAAAATGACATCTTTTTATTTTTACATTTTTTAAATATGGTCCTTAGCATTTCAAACCTTTCTCAAAAAATGACATGACACCCGATAGTCGTCCTCATTTTTATTATTATTTTATTTTATTACTTTTCGATTAAGTTCCAAGATGTCAAAATTTAATTCGAGAAGAGAGATGACTATATTTCATCTGAAAACTCGAATTGAGCACGGTTTGCTTCAAAAAGAGCCTGGACAAAATCAGCTATCTACAATGAGAAAAGGATCTCATTACATCCACTTAAAAGATAAAGAAAATTGGTTGGTGTTGAGGTTGGAAGGAATCCCATGTTGATAATATATGTTTTATGTTATGTGTTTTATAAATACATGTTTTCAATTTGGAGTTGGGTATCAAATGATACGTAAGCTTTTGTGTGAGGATTGAAGCCACTCGACTCAAAAGGGACACGTTGAATTCCCGAAGTGTTTTCGGCATATTTTTGGATTGTCCTATCACTGCCAACCTCCCAGCACCATCTGCACTAAGTATCCTTATTTCTATACGTCTCTTTTTATCAACAAACAGTTTATATGCGGCTGCCTGCATGTTTCAATATACCCACAATTAAAATGCAAATCCTCTCTAAATGCATTCTTATTCTACATAATCGAAAAACCAACTATTTATTTGGTCCTTTAGATAGCTTGTAAAATAAACGCCAAGAAGAAAATAGTCATCCCTACCCTTTATGTTGTCGCACAAAGATTTGAAATAGTTTTTAACCCGAAATGACCGTCTTGGACCATCCTATATGTAGTAACACAATGTCATTCAAATCAATATCGAAAGAACTCAGACTCCATGAAAAAACAATGGTATGTCATTCACTGAGAGTTTGAGATGCAAAGTATTGATAAGGCTATAACATTACATAGAATTAAGGGCATATACAAACACAAAAATTGCAGAACTTTATGAGTAAGTTCTTTCTCGCGTAATATGGCAACTTCATGGACTTTTGCACCAAGCAGAAACTGAAAAAACTTATCAGAAATCTAGTCTTACAAATATCGGTGACTATGTTTATGTGTCGTTATATATATTTAGTGTCAATTTACAGGCCATGAGATTTATTTTATTTAATTATAGAATAACAAAAGTGGATAATGTAGTTTGATTTTAAATCTTGAAATTTAATTATTTAAATAGATAATTATAATTATTTAGTTCAGGAAGGATTTTAATGAGATATGCTTAACTATTTAATTATTGGATAATAAAGATGGATAATGTAGTTTTGTTTTAAATCTTAAAGTTTAATTATTTAGATGAATAATTTTAATTATTTGAAGATTAGATAACAAATGTTGATGCCAAATTGTTTAAATTTTGAATTATTTAATAATTGTATTTATATTTGGCATCCGAAGAAATAAAATACTTTAAAAATTAGATTTTATCTTATTGACGGTTACTGTCGTATGGTTTTCATTACTCTTCATTCTTCACTTTTCAATTTACTGTTTATCATATAAATAAGGTCTCCCCGTAAGTATTTACGTCAACAATATTTATTCAATTAATATACACCTGTTATAATATATTTATATATGATTTTAATTTAAAATAATTTGATAAATTATTCATATATATAATTTGAAAAAAAAATTCCGACAACATTGCGTAAGTTAAAATCTAGTATTGGGTTGACTGTTGGGTATAAGGTTAATTGGGCTTTTAATTTAATAAATTTACGGTTCGAAACTTGTGAAAGCATTGGCCCAAAAAAATAAAAAAATGAAAAGAACTTTTGAAAGCCTAACAAAATTCAACAAGGCTGTACGGTATACTCTCATATACAATAAAAAGTATATTTGAATTGTTTCATAATACATGAAACAAAAAGCTATTAAGCAATGGCTAAAATGTTGGCAAAAGGCAACCACCTCCTGGGATAGTGATTAGCAGTGCATTAGAATTAATATTTAATTTTAATTTTAATTTTAATTTTAAATATTTTTTAAAATTTTAATTAACAAAAAAATAAATAAAAATAAGAAGTTGGTAAAATTTTATAATAAATATTAACCACATAGCAAACGTACATCTACACAAATTAAAAAATAATTTATTAAAAATAAAATAAAATTAAAGCTGGTTGGTCTATATTGTGTGGAAAATGTTTACATCAACTTCTCATGCACGTCAATGCATCCATTATTATACTGATATTGTTCCAATAACTAAATGCATACTCGATTATATAATTTTGGCTAAAAATTAAAATAAAATTGTAATTTGAAGAAAAATAAAGAATAATACACGTTTGCCTAAAAAGAAATAAAACAAATGAAAGCAAGAAGAAACAAACCAAATAAATGGGGGGAAAAAAAAACTAAGAAAGATATACGAAATAGAATAGAAGAGTTGAGAAAACCAAACCAAGATTATTATTTCTAACGCACTAAAGCATATTCATTAAGATTTAATAATTACATTTAATTGAGAGTTAGATGTGAAAAATTAAAAATTAAATTTAATTGAGGGTAATTTAAAGTACATAGCAATAAAAATATATACATAAACTTTGATTACAAATTGAATTAAAACTTATTTATGCAATCCAAACACTGAATAATTAAAGGGACTAAATTTAATAATATAAGCGAAATAAATTTATTTTTAAGTAAATATGAATCAAATCAAATTAAGCTTTAGTAAATGTTACTTTTTAAATTAACGGTGCATAAAATAAAATAAAATGCATTCATTAAGAGGACATATAAGGATTGTTTAAAGTTATCCACTCGTCAATATTATAGGCTACATATATAGTGTTTTTCTAACAAAAGGTTTTAGCCTTTATATATTGATATAAAATATTGATATATATCTTTTATATATATTGAAAATTGATTTTTTAAAATTTAATTTTTAATCTCCTTTAATAATGTAATATACGAAGGTTAAATATAGAATTTTCCTTACGTTTTTTTTTTTTTTTTTTTTGTGTTGGAGAGCATTAATTTCATCTATTAATTCTATCTATTTTTGCAATCAAATATGAATAGTGACACTCATTTGTTATTCAAAATATATATTAAACACCACAAATTAAGGTAATGGAACTATGAAAATTTTTGACCAAATATTAAAAAAAATTAGATTTAATGAATGGTTATTATATACGTACAAAAACCAGATCAGTGGTTAAACTAAGACCTACCTTAGGAATTAAAGATGTAAAGCGAATACAATTTTAGGATCAAAATAAATATAAATTAATTTTGTTGGTTAGAAGACTTTTACTTATAGTAATTTTGAAAAATATAAAAGGCAGGTTAACTAAAACGTAAAATGAAATAAATATAATTTATTATGAAATATTTTAAAGTTTATATCAAAACAATTAAACGCTGGACACATGGCACTTTTTTTTTAATTGTAGGATTTTTTTTACTAAAAGTTTTTATTTTTATAAATTTATATAAGATATAAAATGAAGAAAAATTAATTAATTAAAATAAATAAAAACATTTTTCCATAATTTTTTTTAAGATGCAATTTTAGATTAATTTAGATTATTCATTTTAAATATAGATAAATTTAAATAAAATTTAAGATTTATATTTTTTAAAAAAATTAAAATATATATATAATATTGATAATATTCATAAACTTACTCAGTCCAATCATGAATAGATTTATTCATAATCGGATAACCTGTTAAATTTGATACGCATTATATAAGTAAAATTTTTTATAATTTTAATCAATTTGACTTGAATCATTATTTAAATAATAAAATATTTTATTTTATTTAAATTTAACTATAATTATTAATATAAAAATATTTTTTAAATTTTTTATTATTTTAAATAATAATAATTTATTTAATATAAATTTAAGTTTTTTTAAATTTAAAAAATTTAAATCACATTTCAATCTAACAATAAATAATTATTAGAGATAAGACGGTATATATCTCAAAATCATGATATTTTTAGATGTCTAAAGTCTTTTCATGGTTTTGAGATGTCTGAAATCTCATATAATCTGTACTTACACATACTTAAACTACCACAACCCACATTAGAGTGGCTCCTAAAAACGCGCTAAACACACCATATATCATCAACACAAACATTTTATTTTATTTTTTCTCAGAGGTAAGAAACAGCACATTTTTAAACCGTTTCCAAAGGGATAATGATTTTGAGATGCCTGGAGCTCTAAACCCTCCCAATGAGCGGTGTAATTATCGAATTAATGAAGGGTTTTGGACATTTCCTCCAATTAAAAAAAAAAGGAAACTGGTTTAGGCCTTTAGGTTACTGCAAAGCTGGTTTTAGGCCTTCAGACTATCATCATCTTAGTTGCAGTGTGCAATCTTGTCACAGTCAGTGGATATATAAAAATAAAGCATGGAAATTAATAAATAAAAAAGAAAAGAAAAGAAAACTGACTTTTCCAAAGAAGGAAGTGTAAAGTAAAGCTTTGTTGCATCAGAATTATTTTTTTGTCAGACATCGAATTATAAGATTATCACAAACATAGGATAAATAGAGACAGAGTTAGATGATTTTAGTCCTATCACCTGTTTGTTTCCTGACCGGCAACAAAAGTTTAATTTTATGAGAAGCAAAGGCATTTTCCCATAAAAATATTATAAAAATAATTATTTAAATTTCAAAACTGGACGAAAAGGATGGTAAAAAAGAATTTGTTAAAATGAATAATTTTTAAGATAAATAATAATTAACTAATTTTAATCGGTACTTATCTGTTAACAGAATTATAAAATCTTTTACTAAAAATTTTAGATATAAATAGGTTAAGAATTATGCAAAACTCATTTATTTTGTTATTTTATTTCTAGTCTCATTATTAAGTTAAATTTGAATTTTTTTTATAAGAAATATCTAGCTACAATGTATTATGAAATACGTTAAAAATATTAATTTAAATCTATATCAAGATAATATGTATTTCCAATACTAATCTAAAACAAATAAAGATAAATGAAAATTTTCATTTTACATTTCAATTGGATAAATTTAAGAAAAAGAATGAAGTTTGACTATTTAATTTTATTAAAATATAATTATTACTCATTAAATTTTCTTTGCTTTCGTTTAGCGGGGTTTTTATACAAATATTATATACTTTTTATTTCTCATTTTACAGTGATTTTTAAATTAATTCTCAAAATATATTTTTTTTACTTATGCTTAAAACTCGCAAGGGAAGAGACGAGTTTATTTATTGAAAATAACGAGAGATAAAATTAACACTAAAAACTCACCATTAGAGATGCCGAGTTCTCAACAGTAGGAACTCGTCATCTCCTACGGGAGTTTCTAACCCAAATAGAAGAAAAATTTTTAAAAAGTAATATAAACAAATAAGTATTAAAAAAGTGAAAGTAAAAAAAAAATAATTTCAAAGAAAGAAATGATATATATTAAAATTATTAATAAGGAGATTAAAATTATCTATCTACTTCTATTTGGTCTGCTAATCGACTCTTATATATATTTTACATAAATTATGTATAAATATATAAAATATCTATAGTATCAGAAGGAATATAATTTCTTATGCATCTGTGGCATCTCTCGGGTTTTACGAAATTGAGTAGTTATTAGTCAAATATTACCTATAATATCAGAAGGCGAGTTCCCAACATATATTTTTTTTTTTATAATAATAAGATAGATCATATAATTTTATATTTATAGTTAGATAAATATTATAGATTTTTAATTTTTGATGTGATAGTAATGATAAATACTGATAGTTTAGAGTTATTGTGGGTTTTAGATATATTGTGTGAGTATATTAAATTTAGTATAGCTACATTAAAAATCAGATTTCTTCTGACACGATAGATAATTTATATATTTATACATAATTTATGTAAAAATATATATATATGAGAGAGAGTCGATCAACAGACTAAAGAAGGTTAAACAGATAATTTTAATCTCCTTATTAATAATTTTAATAAATATTATTTTTTATTAAAATTATTTTTTTACTTTTATTTTTATTTAATAACTATTTACTTATTTTATTTTTTTTGAAATTTTTTTCAAAGCGGCCGCGTGCTATTTCTTAACTCTTCGTTGAGAACTCGCTATACTAAATAGTATGCACATATAAAAAAATATATTTTAAAAATTAATTTAAAAATATAATAAATTAAAAAATAAATAAATAATTTGTAATATTTATATAAAAATGCCTTCGTTTGTCATTTCATCAGATACGGTCAAGGGCGTTAAATGATTTAACCGTACAGAAGATCAAACGACTCGCTGTAGTTTTTCATTTACCGGTTTTTTTTTCACATTTCCCTTTGCCTATAAAATCCACTCCCCCTCCCCCACCCCTTAAAATTTATCAGTAATTCTTGACTTAAACCATTCTTGAATGCTAAGTTATTTCCAAGCCAAGGAGAGGTTCGCTGATTTCCTTTTTCTTGCGTTTTTTCTTCCTCTTTGAGTTCTATTAACTGCATTTTGTATAAGCCCTCTTTCTTGTTTATCTCTTTCTATTGGGTTTAATATTTAGATTTCTTTCTTTTTTTGTTTTTTTTTTATGTTATGTTTGAATCTCCTTTCAAACAAAAAACGAGTAACTAAAGTTTTCTTGGGACCCAAGAAACCCTAAATCTATTCTTGGAGAAATTTTATGATTTCTTTGTAAGAAGCTGGATTATCTAGATTTAGATGTAGGCTTAAGACTTTCTTCAGCAGGGTTTTGTTGGTTATTTTCATCTATTTTCTCTTTTCTTTTTTTCTTTTTTCAAGAAGGTTATTTTTTTCAACAGGGTCATTTTTAAATAGTGATATGTAAGTTCATATTTTAAGCTCTGGGTTTGACTTACTGAATTGTATTTCGTATTTATTTTCTGATAATTTTATTCCTGATTTTAGTGAGTAATGGTTACTCATCATGAAACAAGCAAGTCATTTGCTAGATATTAGTTTCCACTCTATTGTTTTTGGAAAATAGATGGCTAACATTTTGACTGAATAAACTGCTTTATAAAAGAAACATTTTCTTCAACCGAATACTGTTTAAAGAGGTAGTTTTCAAACTAAAACTTGTCAGTTTTTACGTGAATGTCTACGTTGTCATCTCATTTTCTGTTATATATTGTTTTTGAACTAGTTTTCTATTCAGGAAAATGCATTTAGATATTTGCACTGGGGCATGTAAACCTTGTTGTTGATTAATAAGGTCTGAGCCTGATGGTGGTGTAGCTTATGCCCTATGGCTTCAAGCTCATTTCGATGAAGTTCCTCTAAACATTATTAACGATGTTTTCCCCAACCATGATCGGAAAAAATGAAATGAGCATGTGATTTTGGTTTTGAATTTCTTATTGGTTGATTCATATTGGTCTAGTTGGCCTTTAAACCATAATTTACTTATTGATTCAACTTCTTTATATGTCTCAGGATATTTCAAAATGGCGGATAGCACTAGTGGTGATAAATATGCTTATTGTGGCCTTGTTGAAGTTGTGCCAAAGAATTATGGTGGGAAGCAGACCAGTAGCTACGATTATCAGTCAAAGCAAGTAGGCCAGTCTAGCTTCAGTCAGACTACTTCAAAGACCAGCTATGTGGACAAGCAAACCGGCAGCTATGCTCGTGCCACAAACAAGGAAGCATTCTCCAGTGGAGATACTTTCAAGGAGAGATCAACTGGGAGAGTTGGTTACAATGATGAGTACAAGACCACTTCCACCTACAGGGTTGGGGACAAAAGTGGCTATACTGAGTATCAGGTGGAGGAGAGGTTTCGAAATGTCACCTATAGTGGAAGCAGCAGCGGCAACAAGGGCAAAGGCAACAGCAAATATCTTAAGTACTAGGAGTATTATCTTCTACGTTTGGTCTTCAAACATTCTAGTGGTCTTATGGAATGGGGTGTGCTTTTGAATTTCTGATCTTGCTCTTATGTGTTATGTTTCTAATGTTTTCATTCCCAAACTATGTTCTAAGTACTTTGGTGTCTTCCCGGAGTTTACTTTGTAGAAGACCTCCTATTATGTTATGGTTTTAAGAGAATGCTTTGAAAATGATCCTTTCCTAAAGTCTAATCTGCTTTTGTTGCTCTGGACAATCGTGGATTTTGCTTGATATGGTCATAAATAATCATTGCTGCTGGCCAAGAATCAGCAGGCTTCACTCTCATAGCTGGTTGATTGATTATTGGTAGACCTGTGTCAAATTGGTGGGTCGTATTATATTTGGATTAGTTCCATTTAGATTTGGATTTGGTCATTTAAGATAGGCAATTTTGTTTGAATTTGATGGGTTAGATTAAATTTAGATTAAATCAATTTGAGACAGATTAATTTTATTTGAGTTTTGGATTAGGTTAATTTGGGATAGATGTTAATTTAAGCCTTTAAATTTTTTAGATCATAAATGTTTAGGTCATTTTTAAATTTGAATTTTTTTTATTCGAGTTATTTTGATTAAATTTTAATTGTTTTGATTTTGAGTTATTTTGAGTTTTGAATTATTTTAAGGATAGATTATTTTAAGTTTAAATTAATTTTTTTGACATACTAGTTTAAATTATTTATTTTTAATTTATTAAATTTAAATTTAAATTATATGAAATTTAAATAAATTATTTTAAGTTAAATTTAATTAATATTTTATTAAAATAAATAATAAATGTTATTTAAAAATAAATATGAAATGATAATCTATACAATTTTTGGATTTTTACATAGGGGGATAATTTTTTAAATTCAAAAAAAATTTTTACCTAAACAAAAGGCATTATCATTTAACAAACAAACTTTTAGTGAATATTATTACTAACATTTCTATTATTATTTTAAAGTTCATAAATAATGAATTTCATTTATTGAAAAATAAATGATAATAAAATTTGATTTAAATAAATATTGAATCTGAATATGGGTCAGTTTAATTTAAAATTTTGAACTTTTATTAATTTGAAACTCCAAAACTCAATAAGAACTTAGAGCTTGAATATAATTACAAGTTATGAAATTAAAATAAATTAATAATTTATTTTATAAGTTTATTTTTATTAATTTAATTTTTAAAAGGTTGTTTTAAATCTAGTAATTCGTGTAGTCGCATATTTTATTATTATAATTTTGTTTACAGCATTTTATATTTATATCAATTTTAATTGTTTATAATGATATTGGATACATTTTAAGAATATATTTGCATCAAGTCGTATCATATTTTTTATTTTATATGTATCATATTCATGTAATTATATTAAATATTATCAAATTTAAATTATTTTTAATTTATGTCAGTTTTGATTAAAATCAATCAATTTTTAATCATTAATTTTTTATTAAATTAATTAAATTTAATTTAAATTTTAATGATAATTTTTTAAATTCAAATTAAAACTATTGTCACCTTTGTAATTATGATCAACAATGACCGCTCCTTTTAGGAGCCAGGGGCTAATCTATAGCTATGTATTAAATAAACCTAAATGGCATTTTTCTTTTTTATAAATAATGGACGAGGAAGGATACTTGAAATTAAATTAAAATTTATTGGATAATTTTAATATACTTTTAATTAGTAAATTAAGATATTGTTGGTGACGTAAATGACATTTTAATTAGTATTGTTAATTTTGTTTATTTGTTTGATTTTTTTCTCTATTTTAGTCATTACAATTTAAGATATTTAAAATTATATTATTATTAATTTTAAACTCGTACTATATATATGTTTGTAATTATACATTATGAGAAGAATAATTATAATAAAATTAAAATTGCAAATCCATATGTAATTATAGTAAAATATTAAACATAATTAATCTACATACATTACTTAAAATATGGAATCAATAAATAAATTATAAACTAAAAAAAAGTTAGAAAGTATACGAAGATATGGCAATTTTTCTCATTAAATAAACAAAACAATGAAGTATTATGTGTGGAGCAAATTATATATATCCGAAGACATGGCACTTCTTCCCATTAAATGTTAAGGAAACAAATATTTTAAAAAAAGATTACACTAATAGAAGATTAAAACAATATGAAGCAAATATATATATATATATATATATATGTATAAACGGTAAAACGTTAAACAAACAAAACAAATAAGAAGCAAATAAAAAAAAATGAATGAGTATAAATAGTCAATCATAGCAAAAAGAGTTAACTATAAATCATATATGTTGCATCAAACAATAAAGCAGATAAAAGAAAAGTCACA